>JAOPTO010001671.1:7669-25969 GCA_033822845.1 Tetrapedia diversipes
AAGTTTAATATAAGAAAAAGCAGCTACTTTATTTTATTCAAAAATTCTTTCATCCGAACACTTTTATCTTGCTATTGGTCTACGTGTAGAAGGCTCTACAGATTATCTGAACAAAGTGACACCTAATAATAGTTCTTTATTTCCAAATATTACGAAACTTAACCTTTTCCCCGAGAGGCGAATTTTCGCAAATTTTCAGACTTTAGTTAGTTTTTCCTTAGTCAGATCCGGAAGTTAAACAGTCATATACGTAAATTTTATTAAATGACCTAGCTAAACTAAATGAAATTTAATGTAAGAAAAGGCAGCTACTTTATTTTATCCAAAAATTCTTTTATCCGAACACTGTTATCTTGCTATCGGTCCATGTATAGAAGGCTCTACAGATTATCTGAACAAAGTGACACCTAATAATAGTTCTTTATTTCCAAATATTACGAAACTTAACCTTTCCCCTCGACAGGCGAATTTTCGCAAATTTTCAGACTTTAGTTACATTTTCCTTAGTCAGATCTGGAAGTTAAAGAGTCATATATGTAAATTTTATTAAATGACCTAGCTAAACTAAATGAAATTTAATATAAGAAAAAGCAGCTACTTTATTTTATCCAAAAATTCTTTTATCCGAACATCTTGCTATTGGTCCATGTGTAGAAGGCTCAACAGATTATCTGAACAAAGCAACACCTAATAATAGTTCTTTATTTCCAAATATTACGAAACTTAACCTTTCTCCTCAAGAGACGACTATTAGTCGCCAAACGATAGTTTCGCAAATTTTCAGACTGCAGTTAGTTTCTCCTCAGTCAGACCCGGAAGTGAAACAGTCATACATGTAAATTTTAATATATAACTTAGCTGAACTAAGTAACAGTAACAAAAACGTGAAGTTCGTCAACCACAGGATGGCGAGACTAATCGACATTAACAAATGCATAAGACTGAACAATAAATAATGCTTTACGCGTTGGAGCTCGTCGCCCCAAGTTCCACAGAAACGGCAAACAGCGAAATGTTGAAATTTAGAGCGGTAAATCGACGACTTTAGAGCGCCGGTTGAAACGGTGGTTCGAGCGTCAGGGTATATTGTCCGGCCGAACGTGGGGCAGATAGGATCGGCGCGCAAATTTACGGCCGTCTTCAATCAGATACGCGGAAATCCCTCAAACTTTGATGACGGCTATTCCAAGCTTTTTAAATGTTTATGCTTACAAACTGGTTCACCGGTGTAAGGCCCATAAAAGCCAATACACCGAGAAAGAGAAAGAGAGAAAGGGCGACGGAGGGGGCGGAGGGGGGTGGAGGCAGCAGGAGGACCGGAACACCCTTTACGCTCTCCCGGAGGACCTTTATCTTTATCGTTATGCGTCGTTGTTTCAAGCTCTTTATGTCTGACAGCGGGCCCCCATTAACGTTTGATTTACAACTTTCTACAAATCTATAAAGGAGCCCTTGCCCATCTTCCAGGGTATAGATTTCGTTCGTTTCACCGTGCTCTGCAAGATTTTTCTGGCCGCCTCGCGGGTCCCCGTTCACGGGCCGCTGCATGTACACCCCCGTGCAAAAGTGTTTTCGCGAGGAAAAATTGTGACGCGACGGATTATATGTTGATTGTTTAATAGAGGACAAATTTTTAACACTAGAACTACCAGAGCAGTCAAAATGACGGATTGACAATTATTCATAGATCAACCTTATAGATTCACTTTACCAAACTTCCAAAATTTACTATAATTTTCTGCAGAAGGTATATTTGTAAAGATTTGTTTTTCTCTGTATTCGTTATTTTTTTTTGTAATTTTTAATTTCATCTATTCCAGGCAAATAAGTACACTATAATTGTACTAGGTAGTTCTAGTGTTAGTTAAGTTATTAACACTAAACTAAAACTACTAGAGCACTTAGAATCAGTAATTGGTGATTATTCATAACAGTCTTTTAAATTCAGTATGGTAAAATTTCCAAAATTTACTATGATTTTCTGCAGAAGGTATATTTGTGAAGATTTGTTTTTCTGTGTATTCGTTGTTTTTTATGTAATTTTTAATTTCATCTATTCCAGGTAAATAAGTACACTATAATTGTACTAGGTAGTTCTAGTGTTAGTTAAGTTATTAACACTAAACTAAAACTACTAGAGCACTTAAAATCAGTAATTGGTGATTATTCATAACAGTCTTATAAATTCAGTATGGTAAAATTTCCAAAATTTACAATGATTTTCATCAAAAGGTATATGTAAAAATTTATTTTCTGTGTATTCGATATTTTTGTATGTAATTCTCAATTTGATATGTTCCATGCAAATAAGTGCACTTTAATTGTCGCTGGTTCTAGTGTTAAAAGTGCACTACTGAACACATTAACACTAAAACTACTAGAGCACTTAAAATCACTAATTACTGATTATTCATAGCAGTCTTATAAATTCACTATGATAAAGCTTTCAAAATTTACTATGATTTTCTGAGGAAATATAAATACAGATTTGTTTTCTATGTATTCAATAACTTTTCATGTAATTTTTAATTTCATCTGTTCCATGCAAATAAGTACTTTAGTTTCTATTAGCTTACTTAGATTCAATCAATTTTATCTAAACTTTAAGGAATTACACTTTCCAGTGACAGTCTTAATATTAATTTAAGCTTCCCATCTCTTTGCATGTGTATTACTTCCATTTAAACTTTATACAGTTACATTTTGCAATAACTTTCCCTGACCTAACCCTTTTTCTTTTTTTAATTTCGCTTTATTCTATCTTATTTTTTATACACCTTTTCCATTTAAGCACCGTGCCACTGTAATCTTTAACGACTCGCCCTGTCTTAACTCTAAATTACACGTCAAATTAAACTTCGTTCGTTTCTTTTAATTCACGTTTACTCGAGCCTCGTGAAATTATACTTTTCGACGCTGGAGACTTTCTTTCCCCTCTATCTCTGTCAACGATAATAACGAAACATCAACGAGACACCGTTATGAGCTAAAGACACAACCAAAATCAAAAAAGAAAATATGCATTAAAACCAAACACACCACGTTGACTTCTCAGAAACATCGAATAAATGTTATCAGCAATCTGAAAGAAATTCAACTATTTGATAAAATATAAAGAGGAAGTCTAGTAAGTCGCTGAAGACCTCGAAGTCGATGAGACTCTAAACCTTATAATAAAAAAGGGGGTTTGTGTAATTAAATTTTCGAATAACAGAACAGTTACTCTTTCTTCTAGCAAACTTTATTTATTCGAATATTAACACTAGATTTATTTATATCTTTCATATATTAAGCAATAGGTATGCACCAGAAAGAATTTGAAATTGCAGAACTGAGAGGAAAATAGATTTTGGTATATTTGTATTGGCTCCATCAATAAAATTCAGCAAAAGTTGTTAGAAATAATATTAATTATTTTTGCAAATTTCACTCGAGATGTTCGAAACCCGTTAAATTCACGGAACCTAGTGTTAAAGAGGTTAATTGATTTATTTAAATATTTACGTGCATCGTATCTCTTTTATCGTTAAATTCTACAATTTTTTCAAGGTAAACGTTAGACGCTTGAAACTTCCTTCCCCCTCTATCACTGCCAACGATAATAACGAAACATCAACGAGGCACCGTTCTGGTTTATTCAGAAAGGCCCTGCATCCATCGTTGTCGAAAGTAAAAGTATGTATCTTTAACCGATCCCCATAAGACGAGGACCCTCTCGCCCCGTTGTCACCTCCGTTCCAACGGCAGAGGATAATATTCGGCCTGGAGGCCCCGCGGTCAGATCGGCAGGCACGATAAAATTATACATCGGGGCCCATAAACGGGCCCGAAAGTTGGCCGTTAAAATTAAAATCTGCCGCGAGACGTTGTCCACCAATGAATTACGACGATGGCGTATCTTACGAGGACCACCCCTGCATTATTTGCTTCGTCACCTCTGACGATCAAACTTTATGCATCGCTAAACCTGCATTTTACATGTTTTGTTTTATACAATGTATACAAATTTAATTACGAACACTGTTCAATAATATTAAATCCTATTTTTTTTAATATGGCGGGTGTAAATATGGCGAGTGTAAATATGGCGGATGTCGTTGCCCACCAATGAATTATGGCGATGTCAAAGCTTACGAGGACCACCTCTGCATTATTTGCTTCGTCACCTCTGACGATCAAACTTTATGCATCGTTGAATCTGCATTTTATGCATTTTGTTTTGTACAATGTATACAAATTTAATTACGAACACTGTTCAATAATATTAAATCCTATTTTTTTAATATGGCGGGTGTAAATATGGCGGATGTCGTTGTCCACCAATGAATTATGGCGATGTCAAAGCTTACGAGGACCACCTCTGCATTTGCTTCGTCACCTCTAACGATCAAACTTTATGCATCGCTGAACCTGCATTTTACACGTTTTGTTTTGTACAATGTAGACAAATTTAATTACGAACACTGTTCAATAATATTAAATCCTATTTTTTTAATATGGCGGGTGTAAATATGGCGGATGTCGTTGTCCACCAATGAATTATGGCGATGTCAAAGCTTACGAGGACCACCTCTGCATTTGCTTCGTCACCTCTAACGATCAAACTTTATGCATCGCTGAACCTGCATTTTACACGTTTTGTTTTGTACAATGTAGACAAATTTAATTACGAACACTGTCCAATAATATTAAATCCTATTTTTCTAATATGGCGGGTGTAAATATGGCGGATGTCAAAGCTTACGAGGACCACCTCTGCATTGTTTGCTTCGTCACCTCTGACGATCAAACTTTATGCATCGCTGAACCTGCATTTTAAACGTTTTGTTTTATACAATGTATACAAATTTAATTACGAACACTGTTCAATAATATTAAATCCTATTTTTTCTAATATGGCGGGTGTAATATGGCGGATGCGTTGTCCACCAATGAATTATGGCGATGTCAATCTTCGAGGACCACCTTTCCATTATTTGCTTCGTCACCTCTGACGATCAAACTTTATGCATCGCTGAACCTGCATTTTACACGTTTTGTTTTATACAATGTATACAAATTTAATTAAGAACACTGTTCAATAATATTAAATCCTATTGTTTAACATGGCGGGTGTAAATATGGCGGATGTCAAAGCTTACGAGGACCACCTCTGCATTATTTGCTTCGTCACCTCTGACGATCAAACTTTATGCATCGCTGAACCTGCATTTTAAACGTTTTGTTTTATACAATGTATACAAATTTAATTACGAACACTGTTCAATAATATTAAATCCTATTTTTTTAATATGGCGGGTGTAAATATGGCGGATGTCGTTGTCCACCAATGAATTATGGCGATGTCAAAGCTTACGAGGACCACCTCTGCATTTGCTTCGTCACCTCTAACGATCAAACTTTATGCATCGCTGAACCTGCATTTTACACGTTTTGTTTTGTACAATGTAGACAAATTTAATTACGAACACTGTCCAATAATATTAAATCCTATTTTTCTAATATGGCGGGTGTAAATATGGCGGATGACGTTGTCCACCAATGAATTACGACGATGGCATATCTTACGAGGGCTACCCTTGCATAATTCGTCACCTCTGACGATCAAACGTTATACTTAAATCAATAAGAAACTATGAGTTTTATTAGAAACAATAATCGTAATGAAATAATTCATGAACATTTATTAATTATTTTTGAAAAGTAATCTATCTTTATCATTTTAAACTAATATCATTGTGAGTTTTGAAATTCTTAAAATGTCCATGAAAAGTTTAGATATTAACATTAGATATTATTATAAAATTAAATATATCCCCGGGAAGGTTTTTGATAATTGTTTTTAAAATCAGAGTTGGGGTTCTAGGTACTCCCAAACATATATCCCAAAAAAATCAAAATAATATTTGATTGGTAATATTTGTTAAAACTGTAACCATGAATAAACTGAAAAATTAAATTTTTACTCATGAAATTTACTCATACAATTTACTTTTATAAAACAAAGTATTTATATATTAAGGAATAGGTATACATGAGAAAAGAATTTGAAATTGCAGAACTCAGAGGGAAATAGATTTGAGAATATTTGTATCACTTTATCAATAAAACTCGGCAGAAGTTGCTGGGAATAATAGTAACTATTATTGCAAATTTTATTCACCAAGTCCGAAACCCGTGAAATTTACAGGTCCCGTAAACCTATTATTATTATAATATCGTGATCTACTTACAGTTTCACTCGTCAATCCTTCCCCCAGCCCGAAATTCGTCCACTGTGACCAGTCCTCGAGGAGACGCTGATAAACTGGACTCTATCTGCGCCACGAATCGGTTGGTCCTTTATCGACTATAAAGCCATGGAGAGAACGTCGGTCGCGGTGGAAGCAGAGGTTGCAGGGAGGAATAAAGGCCTCATTGCCGGGGCCCCCATAAAATCAGCGGCACCGCGTTGCCGGCCCTTGCCCCGTTTGCTTGCATATAATATGGCAAGCGTGTAATAAACTCCCTGTGGCGTGTCTGCGAGACGATTGGGCATTGCTCTTCGTTTTATTATCACTTTATTATTACCGCGGCTCACCTTTTACGGCCGTATTAAGCCCGGGGAACGTGTGCGTGAGCGGCCAGGTGATTCATTTCTGCTGATCGTTCGGGGCTCGCGGGGCCACAGGGCTTTACCACTCTATCAATTATAGCACGCCAATGGACCCTGGGACTTTTTAAATGACTCGCGCCGGTAGCGCCCGAGGTGTTCTATGGGTTAATGATGCCAAACGGCGATGCCGCATGGTTTGTTAGCAGGCTAACTGATTTTGTTGACGCTGCCGCTGCCAGTACGAGCGGTCGTGCGAAATTGCACCGAGGCGCTGTGACCATTCGCCTAATATGCTTCTTGGTACCATTTTCTTTGTCGAAGTGGAATCTCCTTTTTTCTTATTTTAGGACGTTTCAACCGATTCAAGATCGATTGACCAATTTATAAGTTGATGTAATTTGTTTTGAGATCGGTACCATTTTCTTCGGTAAGTTGGGAATCTTCTTCTTTTTTTGACTTTTTGATCGATTAAAGATCGATTGATTCATGGGTTAATGTGTCTCAATTTCTGTTTGGATCCTTTTGTGATCGGTACCATTTTCTTTGGTAAGTTGGGATCTTCTTTTTCTTCTTTTCTGGCTTTTTAATCGATTAAAGATAAATTGGTTCATGGGTTGATGTGTCTCAATTTCTGTTTGGATCCTTTTGAGATCGGTACCATTTTCTTCGTTAAGTTGGGAATCTTCTTCTTTTTTTGACTTTTTGATCGATTAAAGATCGATTGATTCATGGGTTAATGTGTCTCAATTTCTGTTTGGATCCTTTTGAGATCGGTACCATTTTCTTCGGTAAGTTGGGATCTTCTTTCTTTTTCTTTTCTGGCTTTTTAATCGATTAAAGATCGATTAATTCATGGATTAATGTATCTCAATTTCTGTTTGGATCCTTTTGAGATCGGTACCATTTTCTTCGTTAAGTTGGAAATCTTCTTTTTTTTTTACTTTTTGATCGATTAAAGATCGATTGATTCATGGGTTAATATGTCTGAATTTCTGTTTGGATCCTTTTGAGATCGGTACCATTTTCTTTGTTAGACTGGGATCTTCTTTCTTTTTCTTTTCTGGCTTTTTAATAGGTTAAAGATAAATTGGTTCATGGGTTGACGTATTTAAGTTTCTGTGTGCATCCTTTTGCGATCGGTACCATTTACTTAGTTAAACTGGAATCTCCTTTTTCTGCCATTTTAATCCGTTAAGGATCGATTGATACATAAGTTGATGTAACTTTTGGTTTGCAGCCTTTTGCAATTGGTACCATTTTCTTTGTTAACATGGAATCTTCTTTTTTCCCTTTTTTAACTTTTTACCCGGTTAAAGATCCATTGATTCATAGGTTGAAATATCTACGTTTCTGTTTGCATCCTTTTGCGATCGGTACCATTTTCTTTATACGGCTAAAATCCTTCTTTCTTACGTTTTAACCCGTTAAAACTCGATTAATTCAGAAGTTTATGTAACTTTCTGTTTGCAATCCGTTTCGGTCGATGTTGTGAATACAAAATGAAGATTTGCTGAGATTTGTTTAACAATCTTGCATAATATAAACTTGCTATCATAAGTTAGTTTAATATTAAGTCGTTTAAGGATCGTAGAATTGTAAATGATATATTGTTTTTATATGAAATCCCGTTCTCCTATCATCCATTAATTTATATGCAACATCTAGGACCGTAAAATCTACTCTTACATTTCTATCGAATATATATTTAACCAGATTTATTTACTCAAATCCCATGAACCGAATATGCAAAACCGCAAACAAGTATTGCTCCAAACTAGATTTCTTTAATGCCCCTTTATACTATTTTATGATAGCCTCCTACAAGTTATTCTAAGTAAACATACATTTCGATCAAAATTGTACAATTTCCGCTCGTTTCTCGTCTGCAAATTGTGTTTTCACTATTTTACAATTTTATTTTCCCATATAAATGTACACGAAATCAATAAGTATAATAGTACGTAGCATTCACGACGCAAACCTTTTGTTTTGATTATTCCTGGCTTCAAAATCGGCAAAGGCGGCTACCAATAAACCGAGAATCGATCAGTGGCATTAATCGAGCTGTGAAACAAATGTTCAAGCTACAAACGAGTTAACCCTAGCGCCGAATTTTTGTTTTAACAAATGTCCCAAAAACATCAAAATAACATTTAATTAGTAATATTTGTTAAAAGTGTAACCATGAATAAATTGAAAAATTAAATTTTTACTCGTGAAATTTACTCATAGAATTTACTTTTATAAAACCAAGTATTTATATATTAAGGAATAGGTATACATGAAAAAAGAATTTGAAATTGCAGAACTCAGAGGGAAATAGATTTGGGAATATTTGTATCACTTTATCAATAAAACTCGGAAAAAGTTGCTGGGAATAATAGTAACTATTTTTGCAAATTTTACTCACTAAGTCAGAAACCAGTCAAATTGACGGGTCCCGTAAACCTAGTGTATAAATAAATATTTCGTGGAATTTTCATTTTTTTTAATTATACTCGTGAAATGTTACAGCTAAGTATGCTAATAACGTATTGGAAAAGTTTTGTTTTGATTGAATAAAAAATTAAATTCCGATATTTGGGTGACGCTCTTCTTCTTAAAGTTAAATAGAATTTTAAGTTGGAATTTTTAAAGGAATTCAATGGAATAAGTATTGAAGTACAATATATATAAATATAAAATATATAAAATATATAAAATAAAAATAAAAGGTTAATACTTTTGCTGTTTTTACATTTTTTACCCCAGTTTTCTATGCAATCGGATTTGGGCCCAGCGAGGAATTCAACCGAATCATGCTGAGCGACGAACGCGTTAAATATAAAAGGATTAATGGAACGAAAAATCAACAATTATAATCCTACATTTGCGAATGAAAAAGAATTTTCTAGTTTAAACAATTTTATATTACGGAACGTTATAAAATTAATATGTATACGCCAACTCATGAAAAAAAACTAAAATTATTTGTTAAAATGTCAATAAATTAGCATGTGTCCTGAAAATTACACGAGCCCAGAGAGGGTTAAACGAAGAATCATCATTTACATACCTACACGTAATTATGAGAACGTAAACGTGTAAAAAGATGTGAAACATGAATACACAAGAAAATCAAAACGTACAAACGTCAAAAAAAAAAAAAAATAGAGAAACACAAAAACTTTATCAAGAAAACAGCCAACATAAAATCACGGTACAATTATAGTACTTCAAAAGCGTAGAAAAGCAAAACAATGCAGGAATACAGAAATAGTTTCACCGTTCACTTAAAAAAAAAAAAAAAAGAAAGAGAAACGCACCTCCCGCCCAATCCCGGTCCATTACACGAACGTAAACGACCAGGGAACACCTGTATACCCCCCACCGACTCGGGAACGAAAAGGGAGTCATGCTGAAATTAATTTCCCCGTTGGAAACAGCGTGAAATCGATAGAATAAGAATGAGATGAATATGGGAGCGGGGAACAGAACCCGAGGCTACCGAGAGATCGAACGAAAGAAACGAACTGGCGAAGGGAAGGAACGGCGAAAGAGCCGAATGAAAAAACAAAACAGAGTGAAACGTACGCGGTTGGGCCAGGGTAGGGGGGAGGGAGGAGGAGGAGGGAGTGCAGGAAGGGGTCAAAGGTGAGACCCGGCCTCTCACCACCGGCCAGCTCCAAGAGATCCAATCGGGTTCCTCGCTGAGCCCCTTCATCCTTAGCCCCGACTGGCGTCATGCTCTCATTATACTCGTATCGCGAGGTGCGATTAGAGGTGCAAATTTGTTGGAATCGTCGCTGCGCTCTCAGGCCTGGCCCCCCTTCTGTCGTGACTTCCCCCACGGCTGGATATTTCTTTCGAACGCGTCGCACCCACCCCCTACCCCAGGGGAAGCTTGTACGCTGCAAATTGTCGCGGGGTACCGGTGAAATTGGTAGGGCGGGTTAATTGGTACACCGGGTGTCTCGTCAAATTCTTGCAGGAAACGTGGAAAATGGATCGTTGCAGGATGCTGTTCAACGCTGGCGCAGGAGATGCAAATTTAACACGGTTTTTCATGATTTTCCGTTCAGGCCCTGTGACGCGTATACGGTACGATGTTTTTGACCTACATACTATAGGAAAGGTTATAAATGAAAAAAAGAAACGAAAGAAGAGTGAATAAAATAATAAATATACGTGTATTTTATAAAACTAAAAACGACACAAACGAACACAAAGTAACAAACTACGCTTATGTTTCGCAAACTACGCTTATGCTTCGTAAACTACACAGTTCTTCGCTCTACGCTGGCTACTTCGCTTCTCACTTCACCGTCCAATACTTTCTGTCTTCACCGTTTAACCCTTTGACTGCGGAAGACTCTGAGCCGAAAGGCTTCGCGTCGACGGCGTGCAGCCGGCACTAACTGTCGCTGGGGACTGAATACTTTTTCACGCAATCTGAATCTGTTCGGCGGTGTATTCAATTGTAATATTGTACAGAATCAAATTACTGTTACTTTATCCACTCCAAAATTAATATTTTTCAATTTTTTAAATATTTTTTATCTTCAATATATATTATTTATTCGTCAAGGGTAAAGTTTTAAAACGCCATAATTTGATAATTATAATGTATTATAAAATATATAAAATGAAATGTACAAAACGAACTCCAAACCATACATGACTTTTGTCAAATGGCAGATGAACAGATGAAACGAATTTAAGATATAGGGAAAACTGACGAAATAAACGAGATTTTTCTTGTTGATAAGCAACAAGGTATGTTGTTTCTGAGTGTTACACGGATATGATAAAATAATTTCTTGAGAAATTCAGTAAGACAGCAGTAAATGATCAAAGCCGTCGCCGAGCGCACATGTGCGCCCATAGTCTATATCGACGGCTTGTGCTGGGCGCATATATGCGCCCGTAACAGTCAAAGGGTTAATACTACTTTCTCCCTTCGTCGTCTAATACTTTCTGCCCCGCGCTCGCATCTTCCCCGTCATATATTCTTCCAAACACTCGTTTCCTTTCATTCTAATTGTCAACCTTTCTCACTCTACGCATTCGGTCACGACCACCCAGAATTTCTCAGTCGCACTGTTTCCTCAAGTTCTCATCTTTCACGCCTTAGAAACATTCGAGCCCAAACATTCTGCGTTCACACGATAATCGCCCAACTCAAGTACTCTTCCGACTTTTCTAGCCTCGCATCCGCTGGATCACATTACTACAATACTGTGCCTTACAATTTTTCAATCGTGAAAAACCAAGATTAAAGTTTTTTAAAAATTCTTCAGTTTACAATGAGAATAATCCACCGAATGGCTTGAACGGGAAGTTCAGCGTGGGGCGTATACGCGAGCGTTTCGAGTGTTCCTTAAACGATACAGTGCTGAAGCTATGTTTAACCCTTTCGCTGATATATCCGACATCTTGTAAATATATAAATATCTGAAAATATGTGAACTGTAATTGGTCTAATGTTATTGGAATAACATATTGTTATAATGGATAACTCCTAGGTTTATTAAAATAAAAGAACAAATTGTGATATACAGAGTGACTCCAAAAAGTATTGGTACACTGTATTACAAGGAAGTTCACCTAATCCTGAAATTCTGATTTCAATGAAATTTTATGTGTGTACAGAGCATAGTGTGTCTCAATTTCTTTGGCGGCAAAATATTTCTCAAGAGGGCTGATAACGAACATCAAAGTTTCAATGATTGTTCACGCTTCGAATACAAGCTTTTCTGGGTTCTTTTTTTTATGACAGGGCGACAGAGTATTAAAAATTAAACATTTTCTATTTGAAAGGTTTTGCTTCATGAACTATCATTACAAAGATATCTTTAACACTAGATTTACGGACATTTCTCGTATATCTACTTCTAATATTCATATATTAAGGGATAGGTATACATAAAAAAAGGAAATTTGGAATTGCAGAACTAAGAGGGAAATAGATATGAGTATATTTGTATTGTTTCATCAACTGCCACTGTATATCGCTCTGGTAAAGGTATTGTTTATGTTAATCACGGCAAAATATCTTTTAAAGGGGCTGATAACGAGCCTCAAAGTTTCAATAATTATTCACGCTTGGAATACAAGTTTTTCTGGGTTCTCTTTTTTATGACAGGGCGACAGAGTATTAAAAATTAAACATTTTCTATTTGAAAGGTTTTGCTTCATCAAGTACCATTACAAAGTTATCTATAAGAAATGAAAGAAAGTTCAGAAACTTCAACGCTGGTTTCATCCCTTTAAAATGGCATTTAGATGAAAAGAAGAGATTAATTCATACGTATACTATTACGATCTACATACCCACAAAGTTTTATCAAACACTACTACCAGACTCAGAATTTCAGGGTTAAAAGAATTTATTTGTGACATAATGTACGAACACTTTTTGGGTCCATTGTAAGTAAAACAAAGTGTACCATACTTATCGCAACATCGCTATTGAAATAAAACGATAATATAATTATGATTTTAACAGCATTTATTACGTATTATTTTTTAATAAGCTTTTTCAGTATGAAACGTTTCAAAACAGAAATAATGCTTTGTTTCTCTAACAATAATAAAATCTGTATTGTATATGATTAGCATCAGCTTCTGCGAACCAATAAATGGCTGCCGTCTATATACGGCACTTATCGTGAAAGGGTTAAAAATAAAACCTGCAATAAAATTTAACACGTATAAACGACGGCATTGATAATAAAGTCTTACATACTATTGTAAGACGTCGCGAGTATGAACTTCGAGTTCCAACAAAATGAACGAGTTGAACGTGGAGCCATTGAAAAAAGCTTCTTCGTTCGCGTGAAAGTTCCGGCGGACTGGAAAACGAACAGCCGCTCGCGGATAAAGATCTTTATGCAGAACGGAGAGCGTCTGGAACATCGTTGGATCGTTAGAGAGGCTGAATCGAGCATATATAATTTCGGTCAGCGTTTGACGAAATCAATTTACATTCGCCAGATCCGCGACGCCATAAATACGCGACTTTATTCGCGGCCTGACAGCGATTTCACGGATCCCTCTTGATTCTACGACGAGATAGCTCGCCCTCGTTCGATCATACCGCCTTGTTGTAACAGTAGCCCCGGTGTTTCTTTGTGTTTTCGCTGTTTCCCGGTAGACAGACACTTTACAAGCCTTGAAAATGCCACGATTTCGATTTGAAAGCGTAGATCCATCGCGAATCGTCGCTGAAGAAATCGTTGCTCTTGAGCAGAAATACAACAATTTGGGGTGGAATGGGAAAAAATTCTATTCACTATTGTCGCATAAAGTATATTTTAATAGAAAAATACATTAACCCTTTGACTGCCACGCCAAAATCACATGTTTCGTTCAAGACGCCACAGAAGTACATCGCTAGACGCAATATTTCATAGAAATTAATCTTTTATTTTCGATGTTCTAATAAAAATTGTTAATTATTCAATGGGGCACTTTTTACTTCAAAGTGACCTCTAATTAGCGGCAATGTTCAAAATGCGCTAAGTGTCAATTTTTATTCAACTGTTACAATTGTAAGCAATTGAAGCGCTCCGGTCATCGATGACCACTGTGGCGTTACAGGAGAAACGGTAGCCGGTCATATATGAAAGATCGTTCTCATTTGAAAAATGAAGCCCCCTCTAAAGTACTATTGAAGAATATATTTATTGTGTCTATCTTCTCTGTTTCATCGATTCACAATTTTCTTTAAAGCGTTTATTTCCCGTTCCTATCCTCTGTATTATCCTTAATAGTCTACAAATACCCTACAAATACCCATCATTCCATTCGACACCTTGTCTTAGTTATTCAGTATTACTCCTTTGAAATCAAATCACTTATTATATTTAGTGAAATAGTAATTTAATTAACACATATTTTGCGGATGATGTGAATCACAGTCTTACTGCGGTCAATCGTTGAGCGCGGGAGACGGTAATTGCATTTATGAAAATACTGGACGTTGTATGGGGGGGACTGAGATCACAATCATAATCACATTCAGTAGTTTAGGTTCTGCGATGACGAATCAGTCAGTCAGTCAGGACATGTCTTTTTATATGAACAGATATGTACTATTTGTTCAAGTTTCGAATTTCTTTCTAATCTAGAAACCGAATTTTCCTTGAATTGTTCTAATTTTTAGAGTCCACTGTACATGAATACTTATTGTATACGTTCAACCCCCATTTCACCTCCTTGGGGGTGTAATATCAAAAAATCCTTACTTAGTGGATGTTTACGTAATAAAAAGAACCCATTGTCCAAGTTTGATGTTTCTAGCTTCAGTAGTTTAGGCTCTACGATGATGAATCAGTCAGTCAGTCAGAACATGCCTTTTTATATGTACAGATATGTACTATTTGTTCAAGTTTCGAATTTCTTTCTAATCTGGAAACCGAATTTTCCTTGAATTGTTCTAATTCTTAGGATCCACTGTACATGAATACTTATTGTATACGTTCAACCCCTATTTTAACCCCCTTAGAGGTGTAATATCAGAAAAACCCTCCCTTAGTAGGAGCTTACGTTACAAAAGGAACTCATCGTCCAAATTTCATGTTTCTAGCTTTAGTAGTTTAGGTTCTGCGATGATGAATCAGTCAGTCAGTCAGGACATATCTTTTTATATGAACAGATATGTACTATTTGTTTAAGTTTCGAATTCCTTTCTAATCTAGAAACCGAATTTTCCTTGAATTGTTCTAATTTTTAGAGTCCACTGTACATGAATACTTATTGTATACGTTCAACCCCTATTTAACCCCCTTAGAGGTGTAATATCAAAAAATCCTTCCTTAACCCCTTGACTACGGCAGACTTTGATATGTACTGGTAGTACCATACGGCAGGGATTGAGTTACGATGTGCGCCGAGAACGGCGAATTTTTGGTGTCAGAAAGCCAAACTGAGTGAAGCGCCTATAGGCGCTCTCAGTGTCAGAAAGTCAAACTGTGTCGAGTGCCTATAGGCGCTCTCAGTATCACAAACGCAAAATTTCTAAGCGCCTACAGGCGCCCACAGTAGTCAAGGGGTTAATGAATGCCTACGTCATAAAAGGAACCCATTATCCAAATTTCATGTTTCTAGCTTCAGTAGTTCAGGCTCTACGATGACGAATCAGTCAGTCAGTCAATCAGGGCATTTCTTTTTAAATGTATAGATAATCCAATAAAAATTCTACGTTGCCATATATTTACAGTAAAAAATAAATTTTTGTTCGAGTTCATCAAAGCTGTCAAAAAGTTGTATCTTACGCTCGCTGACCTAATGGCGACACGTCCCCCGATCAATTTCCAAAAAAAAAACGAGGAAAAAGGTCAGAATAAAGTGGTCCATTCGCGGAACGACCGTTGCCCGTTTGCATTTTTCCATTTTCTTGTCGCTCGCTCCCGGACAGGGTGAGCGTTTGAAAGGGGACGGGAGGGGGATGGCGAACGGTAGCCGTATCGAGGCTCGGGATCGATGAGGATCGATAGCGACGCGGTCGAGACACGATCGAAGCTTCCTGGGTCGGCGCGTCCCGCGGCTGGACCACCGGCATCGAGCCGGTTGCATACGTTAAAAGAACGCTGCCCAGGCCGTTGTTGTTTTTAATTATGTTTATAATCAACGCGCGGCTTGTCTATGGTAATCGGTGCCCGCCTATCCGGGATTTACGGCGCGCCACCTCCGATCGACGCGAAAAACTCATCGCGCTGTTACTCTATCGTTCCCATAATTCGCCGTTCTTTTTTTGTTTTCGTTTTCGGACACGCCGCGAATTTTCAACCCTTTCGACTTGCCAAGTGGCTGGTGTGGGTAGAACGGGAGGAATTGTGATGAATTCGGTTAACCGTTTGCGTGCCAGAGGGTTTTCGAGAAACACGGTCGAAAAATGCCAGGGATCGCGAAAGCGGTTTTTGATTATTGTTAGATATCGCTTATTTAATTAAGACAATCAGTCCCATCTCCTTTCTTAAGATTGGAGAGTGAGCAACGATTACAATTAATTCTTATCTAATGTAATATATATAATCTAATTATCTAATACATATATAAGAATTAATTGTAATCGTTGCTCACTCTTCAATCTTAAGAAAGGAGATGGGACTGATTGTCTTAATTAAATAAGCGATATCTAACATTATGCGTCTGTTGTAGTTTTTGATATTTAATAATTTTATTAATTACATCACACTTGTCCGCGCACAATGCCTTCGTTCTCCATTCGCGTCTCTTTCTCTACTGACTCATACCTCGCCTTTTGTTACACCGGTTCACGCGCTCTCTCTCGCTCTCTCACTCATTCCCTCTCATTCTTTCCTCACTCAGCCTATCATTCGCTCCATTACAAACAATCTAATTACCCATTCGTCCTTTTGAAACCTCTCTCTCTCTCTCTCTCTCTCTCTCAATCACTGCACTTCTTTCTTTTCCTTTTTTCATCTATAACCTTTCCTATATTACTTTCCGAACAACCTAATAGTATGGTGAACCTCTTGTCGGAAGAGGATATTGCGTGTTCTCGAAACTGGTCTATTTGTTACCAGACTATACAAAGATAGGAGTTCAGAAGACATAATTTTGTTAATTAATACTTTATGTACAATGTACTTTTGAAATCTCTCTCTTTCTCTCTCTCTCTAGATCACTACACGTCGAAATATTATTTGTTCTTGAAAATTTTTCATATTTTTAATTTTTAACTTATTATAACGTAGGAATGTGATCGAGCGGATGCGAGGCTGGAAAAGAAAGAAAAAGAAACGGACTCGCTGCCAGGACTTGCTGCGATTCTTAGGCCCCAATCACACAACCGTTGTCGTGTACGAGTTTTCCACAGTCGGTATTGGTGTAGTTAAACTCGTACGTCGCACGCCGAATTAACTTTGTGCGACTAATTATGTACAAGTGGACTGTATAATAATTATAATTCTGGTGTAGTGACTGGAAACGCTTGAAACTTTATTCTCGATACATTGCAAGTAACCTTAGGCTGGGCGATTTTTTCGCATCCACCATACTCCCCAGACCTTGCACCCTCCGATTTTCACTTGTTCTTCTGTTTGCAAAATTTTTTGGCGGGAAAAAAGTACAAAAAATGAAGAAGAAACAGTCGAAACAGCGCTACTTGAGTTCTTCGGCTCCAAAGACAAGGCGTTCTACAAAAATGTGATTTACAGATATGCCATCACGCTGGCAGGAAGTCATAAGCAACGATAGAAATTATATCTGTAGAAATGCGATCGAGCGGATGCGAGGCTGGAAAAGTCGGAAGAGTACTTGAGTTGGGCGATTGTCGTGTGGATGCAGAATGTTTGGGCTCGAATGTTTCTAAGGCGTGAAAGATGAGAACTTGAGGAAACAGTGCGACTGAGAAATTCTGGGTGGTAGTGACCGAATGCGTAGAGTGAGAAAGGTTGACAATTAGAATGAAAGGAAACGAGTGTTTGGAAGAATATATGACGGGGAAAATGCGAGCGCGGGGCAGAAAGTATTGGACGGTAAAGGCAGAAAGTATTGGACGGTGAAGTAAGAAGCTAAGTAGCCAGCGTAGAGCAAAGAACTGTGTAGTTTACGAAGCATAGGCATAGTTTGCGAAGCATAAGCGTAGTTTGTTATTTTGTGTTCGTTTGTGTCGTTTTAGTTTTATTAAATACACGTATATTTATTATTTTATTCACTCTTCTTTCTTTTCCTTTTTTTCATTTATAACCTTTCCT
>JAOPTO010001671.1:26715-50881 GCA_033822845.1 Tetrapedia diversipes
TCCAAAAAGTATTCGTACACTGTGTCACAAATAAATTCGTTTAACCCTGAAATTTTGAGTCTGATAGAAGTATTTGATAAAACTTTGTGGGTATGTAGATCGTAACAGTATACGTATGAATTAATCTCTTCTTTTTATCTAAATGCCATTTTAAAGGGGTGAAACCAGCGTTGAAGTTTCTGAGTTTTCTCTCATTTTTTAAAGATAACTTTGTAATGGTACTCGATGAAGCAAAACCTTTCAAATAGAAAATGTTTAATTTCTAACACCCTATCGCCCTGTCATAAAAAAAAGAATCCAGAAAAGCTTGTATTCCAAGCGTGAATAATTATTGAAACTTTGAGGCTCGTTATCAGCCAAAAGTCAAGTTTTATCCGTGTTTCGAGGAGTTTCATACAAAATATGATTATTAAAAGGTTATTGGTCAACATTATGTTATAATTATAGTTACTATTTTGTTGTATAATATAAAAATATTAATCGTATTATTGAATTAAAAATCTGTTCGTAGAAAAATTATGAACATGAATCATTTTGCTTCTAAAAGTTAAAAAGTCGTTTCTGAGATAAAAGTCTTGGTCTTGAACGCTGAAGACTATCTGCGTTTAATGTTCGCACTTTCGGCACGGCGTCCCGTTCCACCCAAGATGCTCCGCAGCGAGGCCCGCCGTAGCGAAAGGGTTAAATGATTCAAGAGCGTTATTTTTTAGTATTAATTCTTTATTTGTTTACTGCCGTTGCTAAAGAATGCATTTATATTTATCTCGCACACGCATAATGGTATTACTTCTGCGTAGGTGTTCGAAAAAATTGACGGTAATTATTTAGAAAAGGAAGGGGGGTGTCTCACCGATTTCGATGATTTTTAAATATATCATAGAAATCAACATTTTGAACAACTTTTTCCTATACATATAACCGCCGCTTAGTCTTAGTTTCCGAGATTTTTCGATAAAGTTGTTTGTAAATATGTAGAACAGAATAATGTATGTACGGATTAATTTTTATTTTTATCAGAGTATCACTTTAAACAAGTAAAATCCACGTTAAAGGTTTCAGTGCTTCTTCTCGTCGTGCGTGATAAAGCAAAACCTTTCAGATAAAAAATCTCAAATTTTTGATACTCTGTCCCCGAGTCATAAAAAAATCCCCGAGAAATTTGTCAATTCAAAGCATGAAGAATTATTAAAACTTTGAGGGTCGTTCTTACCTTTTCAGAAAGATTTCCTGTCCACAAAAAGAATTGCTCCACGTATGACCCATTTTGATCTGTATACACACTAACTTTCATCGAAATTATAATTTCAAGACTGACGTAAAATTTCTTGTAATATGCTGTACGAATACTTTTTGTAGCTACTGTACATACTGTAAATGATAGGTGTGATATGTGGAACGCAGAGACTGAGGCTCTGAGAGGGGAAAAAAAAAACAAAGTAATGGTACGGGGGTTCTGAAACAGTTTCTGGACCACGCAGTTCATTCGTGACATTATTTGAACGAAGATAGATATGATAAATGTGGTATAAGTTAAAGGCTGGAGTAGCGTACAAAATATGGTGTACGAATACTTTTCGTAGCTACTGTACATATGTAAATGATAGGTGTGATATGTGGAACGCAGAGACTGAAGCTCTGAGAGGAGAATAAAAAACACAAAGTAATAGTACGGGGGTTCCGAAACAGTTTCTGAGCCATGCAGTTCATTCGTGACATTATTTGAACGAAGATAGATATGATAAATGTGGTATAAGTTAAAGGCTGGAGTAGTGTACGATAAATGTATTACATACAAGGAGTCGTTTAATTTTCATCCAACGGTAAACAGTATCAAACAGAAAGCAAAGATGTCACGATTATCGATCTTTGCTTCAACAATAGTAGTCTGATCGGCCACTCTAAGTGCTCCCAGGCAAAAAACGACAGTGAACGGAAACCAAACGGTTCCAGGAGCGGGAGGTTAAATCTCGAAGCGGGTCTCTCCGAATTTCGATCCAATTTTTGTTTCTTTTTCCGCCAAATTACATCTTGTCGATTTAAACCCGCGTCTGCCGCGACAAGCGACCAGCCCGCGTAAATTGGACGTCACCGGCACGCAATGAGCAGCCCCATGAAGAAAAAAAATGAATCATGCCCCCCGGAGGGTGGTGGGGGCGGAACGGGGAGCCGGAGGGGTTCAGGGGCGGAGGAGGGAGGCGAGATTCGCTAAGGGATCCCGGTCATGCGAGGTTACACACGTGTACCCTGGCCAGCAACGACAGCGACGCCCGCTAATGACGCCCGGAGATACCAGCGATACCTCTAATTAATTCTTCCTATCTTCCCGATATACAAATGCCCACTGTTCATGCCGATTGCCAGAGGCCTGTGTCGATGGAAGAGATTTATCACGTTCCGTGACCGAAAGGGTTGCTCGCGGAGGGACGACCGGGGCCACGTTTGCGTTGGAACCTGGCCAAATTTCTTGACGAACACCTTTTCGACAGTGGAAAAAATGTGTTTAACCCTTTCGCTTCGACGGGCGTAAATATACGTCCTCGAAGAACGACCATTCATATACGAAGAGCGTAAATATACGCTCTGGAATAGTGGGCGCTCAGGTACGAAGAGCGTATACAGTAGCGGACAAAAGTTTAACCGTTTGCGTACCAAAGGGTTTTCAAAAAACACGATCGAAAAACGCCAAGGAGCGCAATCGCGCTCTTTCGATCATGTGTTGAAAAAAGCCGAAGAGCGCGATCGCGCTCCTTTGATTATGTGCCGAAATATTGTTTGTCCTTTAAATTTTTCATATTTTTAATTTGTAACTTATTATTTTATGAAATACTATTATATATATATTCTTATACTAGGTGATGGCGATGCGACGTACATGCGTCTAAAAGTTTGAGCGCATTTTGGCAAATTGTAAGCGCGCTGTCAATTGTCTGTATCGGTCAAATGCACTGGGTTTTCTCGACAGGAAATCGGAAGAGCGCGAAAGCGGCTCGTGGTACGCAAACGGTTAAGACCGAAGGGTTATCAAAAATAAATTAATTGGTATATTAAAAATAGCAAAATAAACGAAATTTGTATTCTTCATTAATCAATAAATAATACTCCACCCTAGTAACGATAAAAATGTATCTATAAACAATATTTATCAACCGTAGTACTATGCTTCATATCACCCTCTCGTTTTAAACTTATACCCGCTACTGTATATACGTTCATACCATATATACTTTTATTTCATACTGTACACGAGATACTTTTTTTAATCGAGCATCTGGTAACGTTGCAAACCTCAAACGATTGACTATCATGAAACAAAACAGTATTAAATTATATGAACATTATAATATAATATTTAACAAAAATAAATTATGATTATAAATTTTTATATTTTAGAAAGTAAAATGATACTGTTAAATATAATAAATGTTATTATTGTGTGTGTAAAGATTTTATTGTGTGTATGGTGGGATTGTCAAGGAATAATTCACCATGAGTTGTTGAAGTCAAATTTAACGATTACTGCAGATAGATACGTTCAGCAGTTGCAAAGAGTGCAAGAGAAACTCCATGAAAAGCGTCCTGCACTCGTCAATCACAAAAACGTCATTCTTTTACACGACAATGCGCGACCACATACAGCAAGGGTGACTCAAGAAAAAATTCTTCAGCTTGGATGGTCTGTTTTACCACATCCACCTTACTCCCTGAATCTTGCCCCAACAGACTACCACATTTTCTGTTCTTTATAAAACTTTTTGAATGGAAAAACCTTCAGTTCTGAAGAGTAAGTCAGGCAGGCTGTCGAAAATTTCTTCCAGTCCAAACCAATCACATTTTACAAGGAAGGAATTGATAAACAGCCAGGAAAATGGGAGAAGATTATATATAATAGTGGTGAATACATAATAAATTAATATAATTTTGTTATTTAATGAAAGCAAAATAAATGTCTGATAAAAAAACGGAAGTTACTTATGACACAACCTAATATAAAAATCAACAAATTTTAGGTTATACTTTGGATTATATTATACGATTACTTTGAAACTTAGAGTCTGGTAGACTTCCTGTCCAAATTTGAAGGTTCTTGGTTAAACGTTCTCCTACACACATACATACATACGTACATAAAACACTTGACTTTCTCAAGCTTGAAAATAAAAATGGAACGATCGCTATTCTAAATAACAGTTTACCAAGCTTCGAAGCCGCGCACCAAACCGGATGTGCTTCGAACAGGTTTTAATGGTACGATCAGACACGCCGGATAAAATTCACGCGCCCCGTTCGGCCAGGCCTGGCACACAAGCGACAATGTGTGTCGACATTAAGGCATAAAGTATCGCGCAACAGCCGTGTAAACGGGACATTGCTTTGATGACGGAGAAAGGGCCGGTGAACGAGAGAAAGAGGAAGGAAGCAGGGTGAAAAAGAGAGAAAGAGAGGGAGTGAGGGAAGGTAAAAGGGGTGGGGCGATGGCCGGGGACGGATGGAGACGAAGAAAGGTAAAACACCGGATAGTGGTGCTCAGTCGGTGCGTTGTGGTCCCAAACAACGTCCTTGCGCCCCTGAATCGACGAAACTGGAGCGCAGCCCCCGATTTTTGCCATTTCGAGGTGATTCGAGGGGTAAGTGCCGCTGTATCGTGCAAAATTTCTATCTTTTTTTTCGCTTGTATACACTGGTTCCAAAGAATTGGTGGCAAATTCAAACGCTACGACGTTTGTGTTGTAGCGCGAATTCTGGAAACGACTCTAGGTCACGTTTAATGTGAACGAAAATTCTGTTGATGCAAGGTGAACGCAATAGCAATATCGAATAACGGGAACAAAATTATTTGCACTTGAGAATCTTGAATATATTCTTTGAGCTATAGAATAATGGTATGAAGAGCTTCATGCTTGATATTTCATATTGTTTACGTTACTAAAAGTGTTTTTAAAATAACAAATATATTAGGGGGACAAGTAATTTCTGTCATTTTATCTCTAGATATTTTGCTAAACAATTAATTGATTTTCATCAATCTGGCATTGAAAATTTGTACGCTACATAGCAAAAGGTTATTGATAATGAAAGTGATTACATCGTTGATTAAAAATAAAAACTCCTTAAAAATTTATGTGTTTGAATTTAATATAAGAAAACGATATTATTTTCCGGTCCCCCTAATATTTTCACTGTTACTCAATGGACATGTAGAAATGAATGTTTCACGTTTGCATTAAATTGGAACCGACTACTGCATCTTAAGTATTCACATAATGCATAATTCGAGTAATAAGAACAACTCCTGGGATTCTTTATTCGTACTAATCGAGACCTATCATGATTCTGAAACTCTGGTTTCAATGAAAGTTTGTGTATATGTAGAGTGTAATCATAAAATTATGTGATTTGGGTTACACGTTTATCACTGTACATGGAAGAAATTTTTACAAATCTGCCGCCTTCTAGAAGCTAATTTTGTCTCTGTACTGACATATGTGACGGATGAAGAGACATTTCGAATCGTAACTGAAAATTTTTAATATACAACATATTCTAGATTGTTGGTCCCGTTTTTAAATGAATCATACGTTGTTGTTTTCATTTTTAGATAGCTTAATTGTTACAGTATATATTAGCACGTGTCAATAATACAGCGATTCTTTTCTTTCTGTTCTGTTTTTAGAATGAACAATAGGCGCTGTTATTTTAATTGTCCCCTAGGTGTCATCGGAATATTACACTTATATGTAATACAATAAATTCCTAACTTATCGATAATTATTTACAGTTACTATTTTAACATAGGTCAATCATTCGGTTCTTAGCAATTAACCAAAAAAAAGGTATTCTAGTACCCCCCAAAATTTTCTACATACCCCCTAAAATTTTCTGTGCACCCCCTAGAATTTTCTACATACCCCCTAGAATTTTCTGTGCTCACCCTAGAATTTTCTGTGTACCGCCTTGAATTTTCTACGTACCCCCTAGAATTTTCTGCGTACCCCTTAGAATTTTTTGTGTACTCCCTAAAATTCTCTGCGTACCCCTTAGAATTTTCCGTGTACCCCCTAAAATTCTCTCCGTACCCCTTAAAACTTTCTGCATACCCCCTAGAATTTTTTGTGTACCCCTTAGAATCTTCTACGTACCCCTTGAATTTTCTGTGTACCCCTTAGAATTTTCTGCATACCCCCTAGAATTTTCTGCATACCCCCTAGAATTTTCTGTGTACCCCTTAGAATTTTCTACGTACCCCCTAGAATTTTTTATGTACCCCTTAGAATCTTCTACGTACCCCTTGAATTTTCTGTATGCCCCTTAGAAGTTTCTGCATACCCCCTAGAATTTTCTGTGTATCCCCTAGAATTTTTTATGTACCCCCTAGAATTCTCTACGTACCCCTTAGAATTTTCTACATACCCCCCAGAATTTTCTGTGTACCCCCTAGAATTTTCTACATACCCCATCTTGGAGACCCCCACATTAGAGGACTTCGATCAGCCTCCGTCGACCGGTTTTTCGTTAGGCCTAACGCCGGCGGTTCTTAACGGCAATTTAATCACGCCGTCATCGAGGGTAGGCGTGGACCGTTTGTTTGGCCCCCTATTAGGCAATAATAACCAGGGTGCGGTGGCTCGTGCCCGCGAGATAATTTATTCCCGTCAGAGGCGCCCTGGGGCCCCGCCACGCCCAGGAGCACGTTCTGCAGCTCCGTCGGCTTGCGCCGCCGCTTCTTTATGACGCCTGGGCCTGAAAACGAGTGCGTCATAAACACACCCCCTTGTTCCGGCAGATTTCCCCCTTCCGGGGGGCGTTCCGATGTTACGTGCTCTTAATATAAACAGATTTAGCGGTAATGGAGTGACAAATGGTGTAATTAGGTGATATCTTAACCCAAGTTGTTAGGTTTCACTTCGTTTCGAAGCGAATCGATGAGGTTGGATTATGGAAGCGTTGTTGAAATTTGTACGAGAAATAAAGAAGGGGTTTGTTATGGTTCTCAGGTTGATATATTGCTTTGACCATTGTTTTGTCGTGCATTTAAATTTGTGAACCGGACAAAGGTATCAAACCGTAGGATTCCAAATCGGTTGCGAAATTTAGAAAGAATAGTCTTGGAATTTGTCGGTGAGAAATGCAGGATTATTATATTATTATTTATCGAAATTAACGAGAAGAAGTACCCTTTGATATATAGAATCACAAGAAAAACAATACAGGGACCGTTGAAAAAAAAAAAAGTAGAAAATGTGAAAGAATGGGACAGAAGAATAATATATTGTAGAGATACATAAAGAATTCGGATACAGAGTACAGAAATATTTTAAAATACACTAATAAATAATAAGCTAACTCAAATCATTAATGCAGAGTATAGAGAGAGTAGAATTTCTAAAGGCAGATACACAGTGTTCGAAAAAGTTGAATTTGCAATTGTGCACAGACGTAATTATTATTGCCATAATGTATTGAACACTTCTTCTGGAATCGTATCAGTCAGCAGATTAAAAATGAGAGATTTGATCAAGCAACTCGCAGAAAACTTGATTTTCACTTAAAAACCCAAGGTAAAACAATGTTTCAAGATCCACGCTTACTCTAAGCAACTTCCCTTCCGATCGATATCACGATTCATTCTTAACCCCTTGACATACAATGACGTCTGGGAGATGTCATTCATTTCATGTGCCATCGTAGACTTCGACGTCTTCAAGAACTGCTTACATATTCTACAATGTTTTGAAATGTTTCATATTTTACAGAACTGCTAATTTATTATTTCACAATGTTACTTAATATATCAACCTGATCAAACGTTATACAGCAATGCAAATTTCAAAATAAAATGTTCTGTTCTTAAGTCTGCACATAACCGTTCAATCGAGCCAAATTAAATAGTACTTTTTGGACGCATCAAATTCAGATCCAATCTGCTTATTTCACCACTACTTCAAGTTCAGGAAAACAGGAGACTAAAACGTGTCTGGCCAATTAACCTCGAATGAGATTTAAGAGAGTTTCTCACTGGAGAGGCTCTCATCACGACATGAAGATCTGTTGGTCCTATGCTATACAATCAGCCCAAAGGAACGACCAGTTCCGATTGCTGAAGAAAGAAGAGGAAAAGGAAATTTGTATATCAAGGTATTAACAAGAAACAAACGAAGACAAATGAATCATTGAACGCCAACCGAGGACCAACTTGATCGAACACGTTCGAGGACCAGCGTCTGGTCCTGTGGTCCACGGTTTCCCCTAGATTCCCCTAGTGGAGACCGTCAATGGACGATCGTTCGTTGCGAACACCTCGAACGCATGCAGCCTGGCTACCGTCGAGTCTAGCAATCAAACGCGGCCATCAGGAACGTCTTCGTCACCGATGTGGTTCTGCGTCCGCTCCCGAGGGATCGATCTTCGAAAGAAGGCGAAAAAAAGAGAGCAGAGAGGAACGAAGGAAGAAAAAAAGCGGAGAAAAGAACAGGAAAGTCCTTTCGATGAGGAGGGGCCGGTAGCCACGGAGAGGCTGACCGCGGACGCTCTTTGATTCGGCTTCAGCCGCGGTTCGTCGCCAAGGCCGCCTCGAATCTGGACGCATAAACATGCCAGGATCGTGGGACGTCACTCCCCATAATAACAATAAGAATCTGTCGGTCCCGTTCCCGGTGGCGGCGGGCCCCATGCGTCCCTCTCGCTCCCTCGGGAGCCGGAGATCTCACGTGATTACGACCACGGGAGCGTCTTCACAAATCACTCGGCCGAGTGCTCGAGGAGAGCGCTCCTTCCGTTCCTTCCTCCCCCTCCCTCTCCTCCTCCACCCGCCAACCCTCCTGCGCCCCCACAACAGATATTCCTCTTTACCCGTGCATACTCTCTCTCTCTCTTTCTATCTTACTCTCTCTCCCTTCCTCCCTCTCTCTCTGGCTCTCTCTACTTTACTCTCTTTTTCTTGCTCTCTCTTTGTCTTTCTCTCTCTGGCTCTCTCTACTTTACTATCTTTTTCTTACTCGCTCTGCTTTGCTCTCTCTTTATCTTTCTCTCTCTCTGGCTCTCTTTACTTTACTCTCTTTTTCTTTCTCTCTTTCTTTATCTTACTCTCTCTTTTTCTCTCTCTGCTTTACTCTCTGTCTGTATCGCCCTCTGTTTTTCTTACTCTCTCTCTCTCTCCCTCTCTCATTCTTTTTTTCTCCCTGTCCATCTCTCTCGAGCCCTTGAGGTTGTTTGACGTCGCGGGCAATTCCATTTGCGGTGCGCTCCCGCGCAAGTCGCCAATAAGTTACGTACGGTAGCCTTGTTTCGCTTATCGGAGGACACTTAACCGCGCCGCCGTGGAATGCGTGGGCCACGGATTGATGGGAGGCGAACTCGCGGCGAGGGATGTCAGGGTTTTTGAGTTTGACGGGGCAACCATAACCTCGTGCTCCGAACCGTGAGCAGAATCCGAGCGGGATACGGTAAGATCGGTTGAGCTCGACTGATTGTAGTTAGATGAAATGATATTCACCATAGCGGATGAATCTGTAATAGTATTTTTTGTTTAATGGTTACATGCAATTTTTAAGTAAGAATCGTTGACTCTCAGACGAACAAATCTAGGCAACGTATTAAGCCTTTGCACTCGGCTGTCCTCTCTCATGGGACATCGTAATCCTAGCATATGATAGTTTCGCAAGTTTTCGAACTTTCTTTCAGACTCGGACGTTAAATAGTCATATATGTAAATTTTAATATATGAATTAACTAAACTAAATGAAGTTTAATATACGTGAATCATAATAAATATTTTGAATTTGGAAATTTTTGAAGTTAGTATCATTAAACGACTAACGATCACCTCTCGAGTGCAAAGGGTTAAGAGCTGTGAAGCGCTGCCATTGATTTTATTTGTTTTTGTTATTAGTTGGGTTTGAACTAGTATTGTTCACAGTTCGTCAAATGCATTTTCTACTTTTCCAAAATATAATTTTTAATAAATTCGACGCTAGCTCAAGACCAGTCTCAGCAGCGGTTTATCAAGGAAAAAGTGTGAAATCTCTCCATTCAGTTGGCCAAGTGTTAACAGCTTTGATGCAAATGGGTTAACCGATAAGGGGACGAAACAAGTCCATAAAACAATCAAAATCCTTGTCTTCATCCCAATATTTGTACAAATCTGTTTAATCGTTACACACAATTTCTAAGTAACAATCGTCGACTCTCAGATGAAGAACTCTAGGCAATATATTGAGAGCTGTGATGCAAGATGGATTAACCGATAAAGGGATGAAACAAGTCCATAAAACAATCAAAATTCTTGTCTTCATCCCAATATTTGTACAAATCTGTAATACTATTTTCTGTTTAATCATTACACACAGTTCCTCAGTAAGAATCATCGACTCTCAAATGAACAACTCTATTGAGAGCTGTGGTACAAATGGATTATCCGATAAAGGGACAAAACAAGTCCATAAAAAAATCAAAATCCTTGTCTTCATCCCAATATTTGTACAAATCTGTAATACTATTTTCTGTTTAATCATTACACACAGTTCCTCAGTAAGAATCATCGACTCTCAAATGAACAACTCTATTGAGAGCTGTGGTACAAATGGATTATCCGATAAAGGGACAAAACAAGTCCATAAAAAAATCAAAATCCTTGTCTTCATCCTAATACTTGTACAAATCTGTAATATTATTTTCTGTTTAATCATTACACACAATTTCGAAGTAACAATCGTCGACTCTCAGATGAAGAACTCTATTGAGAGCTGTGGTACAAATGGATTATCCGATAAAGGGACAAAACAAGTTCATAAAACAATCAAAATTCTTGTCTTCATCCCAATATTTGTACAAATCTGTAATACTATTTTCTGTTTAATCATTACACACAATTTCTAAGTAACAATCGTCAACTCTCAGATGAAGAACTCTAGGCAGCGTATTAAGAACCGTGATGCAAATGGACTAACCGATAAAGGGATGAAACAAGTCCATAAAACAATCAAAATCCTCGACTTTGTCCCAATATTTGAGATTCTACATACGCGATCGATTGCACGGGAATTCGATTCCCAAAAATCTGAGGAGAACACGAAGGATTGACGCGGCTAATAAAACATACGCTCGCGCTGTATCCGCTTGAAAAAGTCGGCTCGAAGGCAACAGAGGGATGAGACACCCGATTATAGCCGATCGCTTTGCCCACGACGCTGGGACACGTTCGAAGATAATATTGGGGGTACCGTCTCCCTTGGGAAGGAGGAGGGCGGGGGGTGGGGGGAGGGAGGGGAGGGGCGGAGATCGCCCCCGCATAACACAGCGGCAGCGTTCGACGTCGCGCCGCCGCGCAGCCAATTAAATAAATATTCGTTGACATCACGGTCGCGTCGTTTCTACAAACTGGCCCTCTGAGCTCGTCTGAAAGGAATTGCTCCTCCCTCCTCCCCTCTCCGTCTCTCCGCACCCCGTTCAATGCCGGTAAAACGGATCTGGAGGAGTTCCTCCCGATCATAAGAGTTCCGATACTTTCCTCGGGTTTTTTCAAAATTTTTCACGTCATCTGTAAACAAAATTATTTTCTTCTCTAAACTTGTTTATTGTTGTTGGAGTAGACTTTTAATTTTGCGAATCAATGTGGCTTTTACCGAGAAGAACTCTTAACTCTGGAACTGATCATTTTCTTTGGGTGTTTTTCAAAATTTTTTGCATCATCTGTAAACAACATTGTTTTGTTCTGTAGACTCTTTTGTTGTTGTTGGAGTAGACTTTTAATTTTGCGAATCGATGTGGCTGTTACTGAGAAGAATTCTTAACACTGGAACTGATCATTTTCTTTAGGTGTTTTTCAAAATTTTTTACATCATCTGTGAACAACATTGTTTTGTTCTGTAAACTCTTTTGTTGTTGTTGGAGTAGACGTTTTAATATTGCGAATCGATGTGACTTTCACTGGGAAAAGCGCTTAACGCTAGAAGTATCAGAGGCAGTCAAAATGACTAACTGGTGATTACTCATAGCAACCTTATAAATTCATTATGATAAAGCTTCCAAAGTATATTATGATTTTTTGCAGAAGGTATAAATAAAGATTTTTTTCTATGTATTATGTATTTTTTCATGTAATTTTCAATTTCATATCTTCCATGCAAGTAAGTACACTTTGATTGCCGGTTAATTTAGAACTATAACATATATTTTATCAAAGTTATTAAATCACAATAAATTTTCAATTATTCTATAGATTTAATTGTACTAATCATATTCTAAATTGACTATATCCCTCAAAATAATCACTATTTATAACTATAATGCATATTCTATTAAATTTATTAGATCGCAATAAATTTAATATTATTCCATAAATATTTTTAACTGATTACAACATTTACACACATATATCATTCAATTAAATTTATTATATCACAATAAATGTACTTTTACTCTATATATAAGTTAAATAAACATTTAATAAAAATTTTTTATTGTTCAAAGGGGCGCTTTGTACTCCAAAGTATTCTCTAATTGGAGGCAACGTTCAAACTGCACTAACTGTCAATTTTTATTCAACTCTTACAATTGTAAGTAGTTGAAGTGCTCCAGTCATCAATGGCCACCATGACGTCACAGGAGAAACCGTGGCCAGTCATACAGGACCAACATGGCAGTGAAAGTGTTAAAATTACTGCATTAATTTTTTAATTTTGATACCGTCAGTCCCATGGATCGACGCTGTCCAAACGAAAAGTTCGCTGTCGGTCCCCAGGGACCGACGCCGGGCCCAACGTGTTAAACGGTCTCGAGCATCGCGACGGGGACATAGGAAAGGAAAAATGTACCCCAAAGCGTCCGTGGGCGTGCGCACGCGTTGTTCAAGTCCTCTATGACACCCTGTCCTTTCCCGAAGGTGTCGGTAGATGTTCCTGGAGGCCGGCCGACGGGGACAAGCGAGATATATCGTCCGGCCGGCTGTTAATAAGACGAGACAATGCCGGGGCCCGTTGGGCCCGTGTGCGTGTATACGTGGCCGTGTACGCGCGCGTGTGCGGCTGGCCTGGTCCCACGAGAGAGGCCACGGGCGTTCATATGTTTATTAGCCGGACCCCGCATAAATAACGCGGCCATAAGAACGAGAGAAGAAAGGGTGAAAGAAGGGGCCGGACGAGGGCCCGGAGAGATCGGCCGAGTAAATTGTCACACGCTCTCTTCGTTCTGAGGGAACAGGGAATTGGGGTGGTGGGCCCTGAGGCCCCGATCGGCCGGTAAGAAAGAGGAGCGGGTGGAGAAAGATCCTATCCCGGGTCGGACTGCGCAGGAAGGGCTAGTGATGAGCTCAAGACGCTTTGAGTCCTCTGGAACCAAATACTCGCTCTCCGGTGTTACCCGGTAAGGCCCCGCGAGCGAACGGGGCCCGTCGAGTCTCCCTGAATTCAACGAATCCCGACGAATTTCGGAAACTGTCTCGTTCTATGTCTTTGACGTTTATTTTTATTACGATCGACCAGAAAATATGCTACGATCACTTTTCCGTGAAAATGTAAGCTCGCCTTATTTCTTGAGAGCAGATATCAAACAAAATGTACGACACTGCTTCGCGGTATCGTGAACCGATCTAACGTTAACTTTATGTTTCAATTCAATAGAGAAGCTCGCGAAGATTCGTTAATTTCCATGCGTGCACAAATTGCACGGGAAGAATCGAATGCCCATCACTAGAAGCGAACTGTCCCCGGGACAGGGGCCCAAGGGCCCGGGGTGAGGAGGGGACGGGGAAAAGACGGGAGGGGAAGATGGACCGAGAGCCGGGCCTACCTAATTTACCTCCCAGATAATGCGGCATAATTAAAGCAAAATGTAACGTCGCTGGCAATTAAAACAAATTTATGCGACCGAGATCCGCGATCGGCCGACCCAGGCCCCTTTCTGCCGGCCTTGGCCGCGTCCCTGTCTCCTGCCACCGCCATCGCGGGCCCCAACGAGCATTATTATTGTTATTGCCGGGGAACAGTGTAGAATATCGGCAGGCGAGCATTTCTGAAACGGGGACCCGAATCGATGGGGTTTACATGGAGAATGGGCCTGAACGACGAACGAGTGGGGGGAGGGGGAGGGTGCGCTTAAAAGGAAAGCATGACGATCACGGAGGTTAATAATGTGATACCAGACTGGATTTAGGGCGATTCTTAGACGAGGATGAACGAATTTATGAATGCAACATTCGGAAACGCGAAAGTATTGAGACACCCGACTCGTAAAAGAAGTGATGATTAAATTAGATTGTGTGACGTTTAGAGCAATTTTTGTGATATAATGTTGGCAAATATATAAATATATGTTAAGATGTATGTACTTATTTGCTAATATACAGTAGCAGACAAAAGTTTAAGACCAAAGGGTCGAAGAAACCAAATAAATTAATTAAGAAATAGCAAGATAAATAAAAATCGTATTTTATGCTAATCAATAAATAGTGTTCTACCGTAATGACGATAAAAATAAGTATATCAACAATATTTGCATACTATAAAACTATGTTTTGCATTATCCTCTCGTGTTAAACTGTGGTCCACTACTGTTGGTCCAATTATGTCTCATTACTTTTATGTACAATTATAAAATCATTCAATGTTAAATTATAGGTTCATCAAATTTACATAAAAATGTATAAATTAATCTGTAACTTATTTTTAATTTTTCCATTACACCTATTTGCGGTGAAATTGACTTTCTCTTAATAGAAAACGAGATCTAAGAGGCAGGTCTAGTTAACATAATCCATTAGGATTATCTTCTTTGTAGGTTTATCGAAAGTAACGACCTGCACACATATGCGCCGGCAACTTTGTCCTGAAGCACATTACGACAGATTAAAGATAAGAATCATGGGAGCTATAAAAAGGTACTTTATTGGGCTTACAGGCCATATTTTGTTAGTATACAGCATACAGAACTTGATATTGCTTTAATACATTTCCTAGAAATTTCCTCCAGTACATATCCTGCTACTATTACAGATCTATTTGATTGGAATAATCGCATACAAAATAAATGAAACGTATGATAATATATAATATCAGGTTTACCATCTTGTAGGTTTTCAATAAATCCTCAATAAAGTAAATAAATGTGAAAGCTTTCCTCTTAACTTTTTACAAATTGGAAAATGGATTACAAATGCAGAATTAATTATTTTAAACGATTTTATCTGCGATCAGTAAAATTTAGAAAAATAAAGGTGCACAAATGTTACATTATCGAAAATTAATTGTTAATTTAAAGATGTGCTCGAGTGTAAAATGATTTTCATCTTAATTCATTTTCAACACTGTTGAAGATGAGAATATATGTATTAATATGCAATCAAATTGAAGTAAAGTAAGAAGAAATTAGATATAATGCTAAATTCAGAAGTTATGTTTACTCTAAATATTTATATAATATAAAGTCAATTTAATAAGGAATTATGCAAAATAATAATTATGTAATATAACAATAATTAATATAATGCAAAATTTAGAGTCAACTTTCAGAAATTATGTTTATTCTAAATATTTATATAATACAAATTCGATTTAATTAAGAATTATGCAAAATAACACATATGTTTAATCTCAAAAATTCTAATAATAATTGCTAACTACAGTATAAAATATTATAACCCCCAGTTGTAATAATTCGTTTACGAGTATATTAATTTATAAAAGCTTCAGCCAGATGTGTAAGTTACAAAAAAATATCAATAATATAAAAAAAGGCATGGTGCTAAATGTAATTTGACGAATTCGTGTGAAATCTGATCGTTCGATATTCAAAATAAAATTAAACGAGCATTACAATTGTTATCAGAAACTTGATATTTATTATTATTTAGTACTTCATAAGTTTCTCGAGAGTGCAATACGAAGAATTCTAATCTCCGTCGATTTTATCAACAGCGGGTATAGCACAGAATATCATTAAGATAGGAACGATAATCGAGATAAAACAGAGGAAACATTGCCATCCTAATTAAAGCCAAACAAAATATTTTTCGCCTCTTCGTGCTCTTAAGTGTTCTCAAAGTTCACGAAACCAGTAGTCACATGATTTCGTGGCGCACGGTCGAAGGGACGGCAAATGGACCGGCAGGTATTTCTCAGGCAACGACCTTCGCGGACAAAAAATCGAAGTGCATGGGAAAAAGCGAGGGAGAAGGCAAAGAACTGTGGAAGAGCTTGAATCCTTGTAAAAGTGAGAATCATCGACTCGTTGCACGTGTTGTGTCACCGTTGCTTACCAGTGTGTAGACCTCTACAATGTGGTAATCACGAAATTGTTATAATGTACAGTAAAATAATTACCAAATTGTACGATGTGACGTGAATATGTTGTAATTTATTTCGCGAGTAAATAAAGGAAAGTGTACAAATTGTATATAGGAGGTTTCTCTAGTAGCCCTCTACAATGTGGTAATCGCGACATTGTTGTAATTTACAGTAAAATAATTGTCAAATTGTACGATGTGACGTAAATATGTTGTATTTTATTTCGCGAGTAAATAAAGGAAAGTGTACAAATTGTATAGAGGAGGTTTCCCTAGTGGACTTTTACAATGTGATAATCGCGAAATTGTTGTAATTTACAGTAAAATAAGTACCAAATTGTACGATGTGACGTGAATATGTTGTATTTCATTTCGCAAGTAAATAAAGATAAGTGTACAAAATTGTATAGATGAGGTTTCCCTAGTGGACTACTACAATGTGGTAATTGCAACATTGTTGTAATTTACAGTAAAATAAGTACCAAATTGTATGATACCACGTGTGTATGTTGTATTTTATTTCGCGAGTAAATAAAGGAAAGTGTACAAATTGTATAGAGGAGGTTTACCTAGTGAACTTCTACAATGTGGTAATCGCGAAATTGTTATAATGTACAGTAAAATAAGTACCAAATTGTACGATGTGACGTGAATATGTTGTAATTTATTTCGCAAGTAAATAAAGATAAGTGTACAAAATTGTATAGATGAGGTTTCCCTAGTGGACTACTACAATGTGGTAATTGCAACATTGTTGTAATTTACAGTAAAATAAGTACCAAATTGTACGATGTGACGTGAATATGTTATATTTCATTTCGTCGTTATTCCGTGACCGAGTAAATAAAGGAAAGTGTACAAATTGTATAGAGTGGATTTAAGAATGGACTTGCAATTGTTTGATCCAAAACCTTTTACGAGTTACTATCTATCGAGGCTAAAATTATTACAGAAGCTAAGAACTTCGTACCCTTAAACATCAAAGTGAATGAATAATTGAACATGTAAAACGTCATCCTTTTTTACAAAAAAAAACCTGGACTCAATATATTCCAGCTATGAGGCACAGATTTGTTAGAGGCTTTTGATCCTGTCCGCGCTGACAGTGTATCCACCTTTACACCTGTACTTGTATATATGGAGGTTACCTGGTAACGTATATGGGGAGACCGGTGGAAGCAGGCTGGCCGAGCTCGTCATATCCAGCAAAACAGCGACTAGCACTGGGACTAGTCTCGTGGCATAGCTATCAATATTGATGCCTATCAATTCTCGTCTATCGCGTTGAAGAAGCAAAAAACCGATCTATAGATACCTTTCCGTTAACCGTTTCGCTACGGTGCAAATCAGTAGACATCGAAGGTACTTCCGGTGTATAAATTATTACATCTTTTAGCTAGTATTATGAATATATTATGATACGCATGTAAAAATTTAAATATGTAACTCATGTAGGAAATAAAATCGATTTTAAATTGTACAAAAGCGTCTGTATAACAGAATTTCAGAGTTAACTACCAAAGTAGTAAACTGTCTAACGATTTTTAAATATTATGTACAAATTTAATAAATTTAATTAAATTTATTTTAATTTTATTTAATTTTTTTTATTTCATTTAATTTAATAAATTTGTACATAACTGAAATGTAAGAGTCTCACGCGATACTTAATTTTCGGAGATTTCAAACATAATGAAAACTTAAATTCTAGCAACTCATACAAATATGGTGATACTAATTAATAACAGTTTCCTGTTTTCCTTCATTAAAATAGTCTAGCTTTTTCTATTCTTCGATGCCTTTAGAAGCAGAAATTATTTAGTAATAATATCACAAAACTTATATTTCATATTCTGCTTACTATTATCTCCAAGTAACTCGTATCTTCAGGACAACGACTGCTGTCTTTTTTCAAAAAATGCCTACAGTAACCGACAAAAGTTTAAGACGAGAGGACAATGTAGAGGATAGTTTTATAGTTTGCAAATATTATGGTAAAATACTATTTATTGATTACCACAGAATACGAATTATTGTTTATCATGCTATTTCTTATAAACTAATTAATTTGTTTTCTTCGACTCTTCGGTCTTAAACTTTTATCCGCTACTCTATACCGATCAATGCGTGCCATCGCGTCATATATATACCCATCACATTCGCAGCAAAGTTATTAATCATTAAAAGTCACAGACACGACCAAAATAATCCTTCCAATTCCCATCCCTGCCCTTCGAAAATCATAACAAACTAGTCAAATTGCCTTCTTCGTGTGGCTCGAAAAACAGCCGCGAGCAATTTGTAGCGCGCGAGATTGCCGGTGGCATTCTTCTGCCGCTCGGCAAGCGATACCAAACCGGGAGGAAGAAATCGCCGATAAATCCGATTCTGAATATCTGGATCCCTAACGATCCGGATCGGTAACTGCACGGTGATCTTATTAGCGACGCAAGTCGCTGCCAACAAGAAAGGGGTAGGACCCGGGAGGTGGGGGGAGGGCAAAACCGATCGAAGAGGTCGGTCGTCCAGCGAAATTCATGCGTTGCCCTCGAACAGCGACGCTGGGCCAGGGAGGAGGGACAGCCGGGGGGAGGGAGGAAGAAGAAAAGGGGGCCGCCACGGTCGCCGAAATATCCGCAGATAAATTGACGTCAAATCGGATTTTATTGCATGGCGGAGGGGAGGAGCGGGGCCCCGGGACGCGAAGAAAGGTGATAGAAAACAGGTCCGGTCTCGCCTGAAGCGAGCCGCAGCTATTTCGTGTTTTTCTTTCGAGGGGTTCCGACGCGCCGCTATCGCTGCGCCATCTGCCTGACAGAGCCGCGCCACTGCCTCATGAATACGTCATATCTATTCTTTTAGCCGGGAACGAGCCACCATAAACCGGGCTACTCGAGTTGCCGGTTCTTCGGGCCCGCCGAGGACGGTTTCTACCAATTCGGAATTCAGCGGCGGGAGGGCCCCCTCCCCACTCTCCGATCCGTGGGACACCCGCTGTAACCCCCATCGCCGCCGCGATCTCGCGGGGCCGATCCGGCTACCGGGCCCCGATTCTGCGAGGTCACGGGTGCGCTGATGGGATCACGTTGACCGGTTACAGCCCACCGTACGAATGTTAACCCCTTTCTGTACCGTTTAGCTCGACGAAATCCGGGCCCAACCGGAGGAAGGTTTCAAATGTTTCAATAGTTAACCTCCCACGTTAAACTGGGGCTGCTGGGAAGGAAGAGTGAAGGAAAAGAAAAGGGAAAGGGTGTTTTGTCCGGGGCCTGTTAGTGGGACTTATCAGTAAAGCTTGCCTAGTAGGCCCATGCCTTAGACATAGCGATGTGAAGGGAATATGTCGGAACTTGTATAAATAGGGAACTGACTGTTTGCGAGAAAAGTAGTTGGTTGGTCCTACCTGGAGTAGAGGTCAGGAAGATCGCCACAAACCTTTTTTTAATATATATGGTCCCATTTTCATTCTGCGAGTCAAACTTGTGGCTGTTGTGAAAGAAGAGTGAAGGAAAAGAAAAGGGAAGGGGTGTTTTGTCCTGGGCCTGCTAGTGGGACTCATCAGTAAGGCTTACCTAGCAGGTCTATGTCTTAGACACAGGGATAGGAAGGGAATACTTTGGAATTTGTACATATGGGGAACCATGTAGGACTCGAGTATTTGCGAGAAAAGTTGTTGGTTGGTCCCATCTAGTGTCGAGGGCAGGAAGGTCGTCACAAAACTATTTTTAGTACATATGGCCCCATTTTCGTTCTACGAGTCAAACTTGTGGCTGTTGTAAAGGAAGAGTGAAGGAAAAGGAAAGGAAAGGAGTGTTTCGTCCGGGGCCTGCTAGTGGGACTCGTCAGTATGGTTGCCATGAAAAATTAATTTCGAAATTAGGAAAGTCTATATCTTATAAATTACATTATAAACGTATCCCTGTGAAGAAAATTTAACAAAATATTTGAATGCATTTTTAATTCCTATTTACAAAGGTTTCGATATCAAATTAAATTTTATTAATGGAATATTTGTGTTACTACTGATTTATTATGTACTTATGACAAATTCTGTAGTGTGTATAAGCAATACATACGTTTGTATAACAATTGACTGAATATTTTTATGAATGTCGACGTCAGTTAATTATAATTCAATTATTTCTTAATTATAATCTAAACGTATTGAGTATATAAATTCTGTTCTACTACTTAACGTATATTACTTTCGCTAAAAAGGTAAACAATCTTTATTCGAAATTAAGGAGTGCACTGTCTACCACCATGCATTCATTGTTACCTTTTTTCTACTTAAAAATATGAAGAATTCAAAAATTCCTGTGCAAGCAATTAACAATTCACAAAGCAATTCACAAAGATAAAACTCATATTCAGTTGCTAGGTTAAAGTACAAATAACGATGGCACTTCCAGAACAGAACGCCACGTGGTTCCTTTTGGGAAACGAAGCTCTCGAAGAAGTAAATGAACAACCAAAAACAGGAAGAGGGGTTAGGGGGAGAACAGAAGATTGCCGGTGAAAGCACGACTCTTTATCCGACGGCCTAATTGAATACAGCGCAATCTAAACGGCATCGATTTGCCAAGCCTCCACCCCCCAGAGGGGTGTTAACACCACACGCAGAGACCTGCCACCTGCTGCAATGGATTTTCTGCGGTTCTTTAACCCTTTAACAGCTCGCTGAAATGTTCGAGAAGGGACCAACAGAAACTCGTCGATTATAACGTGTGTTTGAATAAAAAGAATTCAACAAATATTCGACACGTAAGATTAAAATATCTCACTTTACGCTTTAAGTTACTGGAACAAAAATATCTCATAAGGGAAGTTTGCGAACCCGGAAATTTAAAAAAATATGAAACTTGGTGTACAGGTAGAGTAAATCATCCATAACACATACCTATTTTTTGTTCGCGCCGAATCTCACTTTCAAGGGGTGACTTCACCCCTTAAAGAGAATGGAAAATTATTTTTCTTCTAGAATATCCCGAGAACGGTGAGAGATATTGAAAAAGAGTTTAAACAAAGTTTGAATACTATTTTTATGTTTACAAGAATGTGTAAACAGATTTTTCAAAAAATCTATTTCTTGTGAATATCAACAGGCAACTCCAATTCATTCTCGTCATAATTTGACTTGCAAGTTTCTAGATGTCAATCATTAAATGTTACAATAACGTGTAAATAATAATATTAAAAGTCATCGTTAAAGATAGACATACAGTGGCTCCAAAAAGTATTCGTACACTGTGTCACAAATAAATTCGTTTAACCCTGAAATTCTGAGTCTGATAGAAGTATTTGATAAAACTTTGTGGGTATATAGATCGTAATAGTATACGTATGAATTAATCTCTTCTTTTCATCTAAATGCCATTTTAAAGGGGTGAAACCAGCGTTGAAGTTTCTGAGTCTTCTCTCATTTTTTAAAGATAACTTTATAATGGTACTTGATGAAGCAAAACCTTTCAAATAGAAAATGTTTATTTTTTAATGCTCTATCGCCCTGTCATAAAAAAGAACACAGAAAAGCTTGTATTCAAAGCGTGAAAAATTGTTAAAACTTTGTGATTCGTTATCAGTCCCCTAAAAAAATATTTTGCCGCCAAAAAAAATTGCTCCACGCAGAACACACCATTGTCTGTACACACATAAAGTTTCATTGAAATCAGAATTTCAGAAGTAGATGAATTTTCTTATAATACAGTGTACGTATGAATTAATCTCTTCTTGCCATCTAAATACCATTTTAAAGGGGTGAAACCAGCGTTGAAGTTTCTGAGTTTTCTCTCATTTTTTAAAGATAACTTTATAATGGTACTTGATGAAGCAAAACCTTTCAAATAGAAAATGTTAAATTTTTTATGCTCTATCGCTCTGCCATAAAAAAAGAACACAGAAAAGCTTGTACTCAAAGCGTGAAAAATTGTTAAAACTTTGTGATTCGTTATCAGTCCCCTTTAAAAAATATTTTGCCGCCAAAAAAGATTGCTCCACGCAGAACACACCATTGTCCAGAATTTCAGAAGTAGATGAATTTCCTTATAATACAGTGTACGAATACCTTTTGGAGCCAGTGTACAAAAAATGTCTGTAAATCCAGTGTTAATTCGTCCACTTTCTACCAACCGTGTCGCGACGCAACAAAGGGAACGAAGCACTGAGCTTCAGAAAAAGTAAACGTAACTCACCCTAACCATTAACCGGACACGGTCACTGTCCTGACCAAACTTTCACCGCGTCGTACGTCTACCGCACGTTGGAAGACGAAGAAAAAAGGGAAACAGCGAGTGGAAGAAAAGAAGCTTCGACACAGCACGTAAAAATTATTTATTGCTGCACGTTTACGAGCAACTCCACGAAGGACGATGTTTGGGGAAGGGGCGTTGAAACAGGTAGGCGAGGGTGAAAACTTACCACCGCAGGTGTCAAAACCCGACGCCGGCGCCTGTCCGGCCATCCCTCTTTCCCTTTTACCTGCTCGCAAAAATTAGGGGCCTTAAGCCGACTCGAAACAAAAGAGGAGGGCTGCCAGTGTTAATGCTTCGAGCATGTTTCGCGTGGAAATCATCGCTTTGTACAGGTATTAACACATCTCAGCGCCATGTAGCTTGCACCGTCGATCGAAACGTTTTAGGGGGAAGGCTTCGATGTTTCGGGGAGTGTATAAGTTTGAAAAGGAAGAGTTTATGGTCGTGTTACTTTAGAGGGATGTTTGATCAGAAATTTATCGAAACAAAGGAAGCTGTTGCTAATGTTTGCGATTTTCGATCGATGAAAGTGAGATATTTAATTCCTGGACGGTATTGTGCCGGTCTTGACGATGGAATGTAAAAAGTAACTATGCATACACTTTTCGTGCCTTCAACTGTGTACGTGTAAGCTACGTATAACCGACTGTGTGCGTATCAATATAAATGGATTAATTATAATTATAATTATATGGACAACGATCGTTATAGTTGTGAATGTTGGTATTATGTGTTTGAGAGGGAGAGAGAATTTGATGTATGCGAGTTCTTTGTCTAATGTGTCGTTAGATAATTTATGGTATATGTGTTCTAAAGTGTGTGTCGTATCTAGTATGTTTTGTGTTGTGTATGAAAGAATCAAAAAGATTAGTTGAAATGAGAAAATCAGAAGAGCGAGTCATAAAGAATAAGAAATGAGAGTAAGTAAGATAAGAGAGAAAGGGAGTAGAAGGTAATTGATTGTAAAAATCAAATATATCTTCAGGTTAAATACATATTGTTCTCTGTTAAACTGCAAAATTAACAAGAGACGTTATTCATCCCATTCTACCCACAATAATATAACAGCATATAAAAAACACTAAGACTTAAGCAGAAATGGGTGAAACTCGCAGGAAAAAGTATTTCATGTACTATTTTAACTAATAAATATTTTGCAACAAAATAAATAGGAAGTGCAATTCTGTTTGTTTAATAGTATATTTTTTAATAACCTGACGCACACTACAAGATACTTCAAAAGTATCTCCTGATAATGAATCTGTGTCAATGATAGACATACAGTAGCGAACAAAAGTATAAGACGAGAAGACAATAGTTTTATAGTCTCCAAATATTGTCTATATATTCATTTTGATCGTCATTATGGTAGAACGCTATTTATTGATTAGCACAGAATGCAAATTTTGTATATCATGCTATTTTTTTAAATTAATTTATTTGTTTTCATTCACTCTTTTAAAACATTTAAGTTTAAGACCAGAAGACAATGTATATCAGTTAATTATATGGTTTGCAAATATTGTCTATACATTTATTTAGATTGTCATTATGGTAGAACGCTATTTATTGATTAGCACAGAATGCAAATTTTGTATATCATGCTATTTTTTTAAATTAATTTATTTGTTTTCATTCACTC
>JAOPTO010001673.1:0-27251 GCA_033822845.1 Tetrapedia diversipes
GTCGTCTAATAATATTAACTTCACAGAACTTTTAGTGCAAAATATTTACTAAAATTGGCTTATATTTTGATAGTGATGCATTTTTGTGAAATGCATATTTCAGTATTCAAAAAACAATTTTTTAGTTGCACTCGAGAGGTCGTCTAATAATGTTAACTTCACAGAACTTTTAGTGCAAAATATTTACTAATTTACTAATTTATTCATTTAGTTTAATTAAGTCATATACTAAAATTTACATGTATAACTGTTTAACATCCGGTCTGATTAATAAATGAACTAACTAAAGTCTGAAAGTTTGCGAAACTATCGTTTGACGACCAACAGTCGCCTCTCGAGCGCAAAGGGTTAAAACAATATTATTTATTTGTTTGTATTCTAAACCGAATTGCTACTGTAATTATCAAGACGTCTATGGGAGCCTTCCGTGTCAGAAAGCCAAACTGCATCGAACGCCTTTAGGCGTCCACAGTCTCAAGCGATCGCAATGAGATAAGCCGCCTACAGGCGCTCTCAGTGTCACAGACGCAAAATTTATAAGCGTCTATAGTCGTCCACAGTAGCCAAAGGGTTAATCGAAACGCGATCATTTGGTATTCTACCAAACAGACTCGAACGCGGCCATTTTAATTGGTCGAGGCAGTTCGTTCGATCGAGGTGATCAACATTTGATCGTCGAAGGATCGATTTCGAATCGACGATTCACAGTCGACGAAGAATTCGAGGCTGAACCGCCTAACAACCGAGAGAGCTCGAACAGCAACGAGAAACACGATAATTGTCATAACAATTGGCGAGGGTTAATTCTACGAGAATCCGTAACCCGGGTCAGACCCGAGGATTCGATATATATATATAAGTAAGTGCACGGTTAGCGCCGATCGATAGAGGCGATTTTGTCAGTCTGAAATCAGGCTGTCCTTCCCTATAAGATATGGAACGCTCAGTCTTCTGCTGATACAACGTCCTCTCGTCGCCTCGAGATCGAGAACACAAGGCAAGCAAAGGTCCCTGATATTCCTTCCTATGATATGATTTGCCACCCTTCGCTGTAACGATTCTCAGCTTCAATTCAAACCGGAATGAATATCGGCACTCAAACCATCGTATCTATCTAGGCCGTAAGATTCCGTAGACACGAAACGTAACCTCAACTCGTAATCACTGAACGTAGACGTACACAAGGTGTTCCCTATATCCTGCTCATCTTAACGATTTTTTTTAGTTTTACCAATACGGAAAGAAATATCAGAACTAATTTGTTTCGCTTCAAACGAAAGAATATTATAGTTTACTTTTCGCTCAAGGTCATTGTCAGTTTTTTGTACATTAAGATGTACTTCTTGTAATACTTCACTATAATACATAATATATATAACGCCACGACTTTCGAATACCCTTGAATCAAGAAGTAAGACAAAATCAAGAGACGATTCGAAGAGAAATTCAATGTTTTCTTGTCGCCTGAAACCAAATAAATTTATTCTGAACTATCTTGATGCATCGGTAAATGTAACAAAGATAATAAAGTATGCAAGATATACGAAGCATCCTGTATAACAGTTTGAGTGTCCTGTAAGAGACACTGAAGCCGAAACGAAAAAGAGAGAGAAATAGTCGTGATATATGTTCCTCCTTCTCCTTGATAACTTGGTAGAGAATAATATTTTATTGCTTGTTAGCCGTTAGCTGAGATACCTTCCCCTACTTCTCCCTCGAGTGAGAGCACGCGACTATGGGCCTCAGGCACGTGCATCTCAAATCCCCACTCCAGCACATATCCCCACTGCGCGCGCAACCGTGGGACTCGCGCACGTGCAGTTCAGATCCCCATTCCAGCACATATCCCCACCACGCGAACAACCGTGGGACTCGCGCACGTGCAGCTCAGACCCCCACTCCAGCGCACATCCCCACCACGCATGCGAGTCCCACGATAAACCAATCCGCGCAAACGACTTCTAGAGATAGGACCCAATATGAGGGTCAAACTTTTCATAGTGACATACTATAAATTTTTAATTTGAGATAATAAATATATAGAACAACAATTTGTATCTTTATTTCTATGATAAATGCTGGAGTTTTTTAAGTGCCCTATATTGTTCAGTCCTATTTAGGCCAGTCGCGCACACTACCACAGTATTCCTACTCCCGCACTGGGCGGAGCAAGCTGCACATGCCCAATAAGACTATTTCTATTCTTTCACCGTAGCTTCAACGCTCTCCACGGGACACTTTGTCTATCACACACTTCTGTCTATGGTCCTGAACAACCAAGCCTCGCAACCTAGCTAATATAACGTTAACCCTCGATCGCGAGTCATATGGAGCGGCCCTCTGCGCGAGAGAAAGACTCTGCAGGAGCGGCGGAAGAACTCACCAGAGAAGGGGGTGCAGTTGGGGGGCGTGACGTGGACCGTGGGACCGATAATCTCGACCGGGGGTCAAGCTGAAAGGGAACGAACGGTCCCGACGATGGAATCGCTGTCCCGAGCCCGGCTCACACCCTTGTCTCGTTGTAGGGGCTGGAGGAGCTGGTGCCCTGGCGACGTTGCCGATCACTGTCACCGGGCACGTTAAACGCGACATTCGGCACGGTGGTGGGGTCAACCGGCTGATAATGGGACTGCGCCGGCTGCCCGCTCGGCTGCGATTGGTGAGAGTGGGAGGAAGACGAGGGTGGGCCCTCGCTTATGGAGGTCGTCGAGGCGAGAATACGGCGACCGCGTACCTGGTAACGTTGGGGGTAGCAGCGGCCGCAGCAGGCGTGCAAGAGGCCGCCCCTCGAGGCAGTGCTGTGCGCGGGGGAGGTCAGGGGCGACGGCGAGCCCGGCCTCTTCGGGGCACCGTTGTACGGCACCTCCATCTCCACGAACTCGCGATCCTGAAACAAAAATGATAGCAGAGCTAAGTATTTTGTTGGTAGATACAGTAATACTTTGTATTTTAACGGGTGCATTCCTGTAAATACAGTACTGCGGACAAAAGTATAAGATGACAGGACAATGTAACACATAATTTTATGGTTCGCAAATATAATATACAATATATCTAGCACAGTTAGAGTATAGTTATAATATTAGTCTGGTATAATTATCAAAGATTTGTGATACAGATATAGTATATTTACATCATTGTTATAGTATAATTTAATAATAATTTAGCTAAACAGCGCCATAACTAGCGCAATAATTATACCTATATAAACACTCCGACAATTCTACCAAGGGCAAGTTTCGTAACGAATTCAACCTTCAATCGTGAACCAATTTCACCAACCCCCTCAACAAACCTCGTCTCAAGGAAATCCACGTAACTCACTTTTAACGAGGACCAGTCCAGATAAACTTACAATTCGTCACAAACAACACCCAACGCAATATCTACTACACTGCGATATATATATATTACATTAGGAAGTAAAGTTCAAGTAAATTTCTTTTGACTCTGATGTAAGAACAGAAAATAAAAGAGATCTAGGAGTCTCGTTCGCTTGATACAGTTATTACAGAAACTTTTCCAGATCAAGGTCGCTCGAAGCTATAGCCCGGTTAGAGACTGCCTTGTTTACGGCCTCGTAATTTATCGTCTAAAGTTTCGATCCTCCTCGTTCCAACTTTTGTAATCCGCGATGCTCATCGATATCTCGTTACCTATAAACTCCTTTCGTCGAAGAAAATTCGTAACCCGATCCCGACGCAATCGCTAGATCAGCGGTTCATAATCGATGCGTTGCGGAACACTAATATTCCGTGTGCGCATTTTTCCGGCTCAAATGTCCTGATAAAAAATATCGAATTGCGACTGTCGCCTGCCACATTAATATTGAACGATTCACTGGTAGTGAGTTACATACACTGGTAGTGTGTTGTCCATACCGAATGTCGATGCTTATTTGTATCGACTGATATAGCATAAGTGCTGTACGAAGTTTGACTGAATCCCGCTCACAGTATACAGAGTGTTCGGACGAAACTAGGAGAAAATTGAAGAGGTAATTCTATGCAATATTCTAAGACGAAAATCAAGAGTAACAATATTGCGTTTGACGCTTTGTTTATTAGTTATAAGCAACTAAAAGAATGGTCTATTTTACACCTGAGAGTAGGCAACTGGGCAACATAGTAGGTAACGTCATTGACTACGCAGTGATGCCTAGTCGTAACTACATGCGAAATATGACTTACTTCTGAACAGCTACAGAAATGCATATATAATTAATAAATAAAGGGTCGATCGCAATATTGTTACTCTTAGTTTTCATCGAAATTAAGTTGAAAAGTTGTTTATACTATTAAATTATACAGGGTGTTCGGACAAAACTAGGAGAAAATTGAAGGGGTAACTCTATACTACATTCTAGGACGAAAATCAAGAGTAACAATATTGCGTTTGACGCTTTGTTTATTAATTATAAGCAACTAAAGAACGTCTTGTTTTACGCCTGATAGTAGGCAACTGGGCAACACGGTGCAGGCAGCGACGTTATCTACCGCGTTGCCCGATTGCCTGCTCTCAGGCGTAAAATACCCCGGTTCTTTAATTGCTTATAACTAATAAACAAAGCGTCAAACGCAATATTGTTACTCTTGATTTTCGTCTTAAAATGTTGCATAGAGTCACCTCTTCAATTTTTTCCTATTTTCGTCCCTGTATACACCAATGGGTTCTTCTACTCGTCAATAAATAAATAAATAAATAAATAAATATCAACTCCAATGGTATGCGTGCAGTCTAACATTTCTGCGAATACAGTGACGAATAAAATCCTGTCGGAAGTGTCTCGTGTCACGACAGTTTCTGCTCAACCGGTGCATGCACTAACTCGTGTCCTCCATTCGGTTGCGTAATTCGACCGGGGATACAAGTTGCAACACAGCCCGTGCAATACTCGGTGGACCAAAGTTTGGCTGGCGACAATGGGAATCACTGGAAATGAGCTCTGCGCGCGATCCACGTTTGTTAAAAAGCGAGTACGTTCTATAGCTTTGCTCCCAGGGGCTGGTTCCCCTGATTTTTATCCCCCTTTGCGTCGCGTTTGATATGTGGTCGTTTGAAAAAAAGTGCCGTTTTCCTATGTATCAACCTTTTGCACTCTAGTGGCGTCGCCACGGGCGCCCTACGAAGGTTTGATACTGATCCAGAATGTAGTATTGGTAATATTAATTACAATATTATAATAATAATTTAATTAATTTAAATAAACGTGTGTTGCAGAAATGCATTCTTTTGAATGCACTTTGCTGATGCTGTGAGAATTTGGCGGGAAAACACCCGTGCAAGATGTATTAAATAGATTTTGTTGTATTCAATGTAAAAATAAATAAATCGGTGAAATTTTATTATTTGTGTACCGTTGTTTCAATATAAAATGATTTTTTATTCCCTTCCCTAATATAGCTGAAATCGTCTGAAGTTGTTGGTTCGCCTCAGCGAAAAAAAGCCTCGAGTGCAAAAGGTTAATAGTTTACGGCGTTTGCAGGCGATGAGAATATTTTTTTTTTTTTCATTTTTTCGAAAAAGTTATTCGGCGATTTTATATGTTTCTCGTGCCTGAACTGTGGGTATATTTATATACTTATGGAAAACGTAAATTTTCCACAAAATACACACGGTGGGTATGTATACAGAAATATACGAGTCCTCCAAGGTAAAGCAAGCGTTGTATTTAGCGTGTAGAACAAATATATAATTCACTTCCGTTTACTTGGTTTTGGATGTATTACAAAAATAGAAATTTGCATAAAAGTTCGGAGCCTAGTGGTAATATTTGAAAATATACAAAACGTTTTGAAAACCTGTTGAAGTTGGAACATGTGTAGAAATTAAATTTTCCCGTTTATTATACTTCACTTTCTACTTTTTCATGAAATTTGTATTAAATTTTTGTTTTTTTTCCCCCGGTGAATAATAAATTTGTTCACTGATCCCTGGATCTTTCTTCAGCAAACGTTTTCATTCCATTATCCATTATTTTATTCAGAAACAAGATTGAAAAGATGGAATAAATTAAATCAGCCTTAACCCACGATTGTCACATCAATTCTAAAAATAATTCAATTTGTAGCTGCTGCTTGAAAAACAAGACTGATATTGAATCGAACAAATTTTGAAATATACCTAAACACTTTGCCGGCCGCACATTTATCGAATCGCCGTTACGCTGCAGCTGGCGAGATTCACGCAAGGTTCTATTGTTCGAAAAAGGTGATATTTACGCAATCGTTCGTAACATAAGTGTAGAAATGCGATCGAGCGGATGCGAGTTTGGGAAAGTCGGAAGAGTACTTGAGTTGGGCGATTGTCGTGCGAACGCAGAATGTTTGGGCTCGAATGTTTCTAAGGTGTGAAAGATGAGAACTTGAGAAAACAGTGCGACTGAGAAATTCTGGGTGGTCGTGACCGAATGCGTAGAGTGAGGAAGGTTGACAATTAGAATGAAAGGAAACGAGTGTTTGGAAGAATATTTGACGGGGAAAATGCGAGCGCGAGACAGAAAGAGTTTGGTTATAAAGGCAGGAAAAGTGTGATTCTAAAGGAAGTAAGAAGGTAGCAGTTACTAAGTTGTAAAGTCGTTTAAGTTGTTTTTGTTAAATTGTTTTAAATATACTGTTATTAATATTTTAATCGCTTCACTTTTATTTTTCACACCTGAATTCCATCTTCCGTTCTACATTTTATAGACTTGGCAAAGTCCCGTCCAGTGCGGATCCCACACCCCCATGAAAAAGGGAGAAAAAGAAATACTAATAATAATAATAATAATACGCGGCATCTTATGCACAAATTCCATACCACGAGTTTGACTCGTGGCTTTCACTTATGTCACAAATTCTTTACCACGAGTCAGACTCGTGGTTATAGGCCAAAGGGTTAAATATCGTAGAAAATGTTTCAGTGATAAAAGCTTAACAAACGAAGCGACGTTACAATTTTAAGATATCTTTCCCCAAACTCAACTTGGGTCATTTCGACCCAGGGTGCCAAAGAAGGGTTAAAAAGGCATCAAATTGCGTTGTCACGAAACAGACCTATCGAATATAAAGGAGGAGGTTCAGCTCAAAGATTACGGGTTTGTCTGACAAAGCACGTTCCCCATCTACTGTGGCCACACGTTTTTCGCGATAACCTCGATGAAAATGAAAAGTAAAGCTAAGGTTCCTTAATTAAATTCACTTTACCGTCAAGTTCATAGGGTAGATCCTTTCCACAACGAAACGAGGTAAGGTGCAGAAATTTTTGGAGGAAGAAAATTTGCAAGGCTTGTGCAGTGACGTGCACAATCGACACGATCAGCTTCTCGATTGAAACGAAGGGGCCATGGCCAAGTAAGAGCGAACGACGTTTGTCTGGCGTAATGGTTCTTCACTTTTTGGAGACGAGAGATATCTTTGATTACAGGGGAAATGTATGGAACACTAAACTCTTTAATAACCGGTTATAATGTTACATACAGTAAGGGACAAAAGTTTCAGGCGACAGGACAATGCAAAACATAACTTTATGGTATGCAAATACAATTCATTTATTTATTTTTATCGTCATTATGGTAGAACACGATTCATTGATTAACATAGAATACGAATTTTATTTATCGTGTAATTTCTCATTAATTAATTAATTTGTTTTCTTTGAACCTTTGGTCTTAAACTTTTGCCCGTTACTGTATACTTATTTCTTAGCGTACAATAGCGGACAAAAGTTTAAGACGACAGAACAATGCAAAATATAGTTTTATGGTATGAAAATATTGTTCATATACTTATTTTTATCGTCATTATGGTGGAACAATATTTATTGATTAGCATAGAATACAATTTTTATTTATCGTGTTATTTCTTATTCAATAATTAATTTGTTTTTGTTGACCCTTTAGTAAACTTTGTCCGCTACTGTATAAGAAAGGGAGAGTGAATTTGAAGTATGCAAATCATTTGTCTAGTGTGTCGTTCGATAGTTTATGGGGTATATGTTTCAAAGTGAGTGTCGTATTCAGTATATTCCGTATTGTGTATATAAGAAGTGTCCGGAATCGAAATGAGTCGGTTGAAATGAGAGAATCATAAAAAATAAGAGAAGAGAGAAAGAGAGTGAGAAACACTGACTGTAAAAATCAAATATATCTTCAGATTAAGTATATATTGTTCCGTGTTAAATTGTAAAATTAACAAGAGACGTTAATGTAAGGGCGTCAATGTAAACTCGCCAACTTTCTCGATCGCTCCGCTGTCTTCCACAATTTCCTTTCGCTTGGAATTTTCCAATCAGAACTTTTGCAGTCGTTCCTTTTCTCCAACCAGTGGTTCTCAATTTTTTATAAAATTGCTTAACGATTAGCCGACCGAATGGGGAGACCTCCCATTTTGTCCTCAACAGAGCGCTGCAATTGATTCTATTTGCTTTTGTTATTAGTTGGTCCTAAGCTAATGTTGAATTTATTAAAAATTGATGAGTTCTAAATAATAAAAATTGTATTTTATGAGCTAAAATACAATTTTTCATAAATTCGACATCAGCTTAGGACCAACTAATAACAAAAGTAAATAGAATCAATGGCACTGCTTCGTCAAGGAAAAAAAAGGGAATCTCCCCATTCGGTAGGCTAAGTGTTAACATAAGAGAGAAAGAGAGTACGAGAAACTGGTTGTAAAAATCGAAAATATCTTCAGATTGAGTATATATTGCTCTGCGTTAAATTGAAAAATTAACAAGAAACGTTATTCATCCCATTCTACCCATAGATGTCTCGATAATGGCACAAGAACCTGTATTGGCGTCTACATTGAAACTTATTACGACAATCTCTGGAACCGTTATCTACGGACGCGCGAATACTTTTCGTGTCTATTGATTGGCGTTTCCTTGTCGATGCACGGTCTATCGACTAAACGAGAGATATAATTGTAACCAGTCCCGCAGAACCCGAGCCGTTTCGTATCAACATTACTTCGTCTGCACCAACGTCAGCAAATCGTACAGCAGGAGGCCTCGAAATAGTTATCGCGGTGTTCAAATGTACAGTCAACGACAAAAGACAAATTGACTGCCATGGTACTTTTCAGAATTCCGGTCTAAAATGATAACTTAATTTTTTCACGTTATACCATTAAAAATTCTAATTGCAGTTCACAGTAAACATGATGAAGCATATATTATACATAATATTATATATTATAATTATACATAAACTCCCATCACTTGTCCTAATGCATATAAAAGTAGATGCGTGCCAACATTCGACGATTTAACCCTTTGAGTGCTATGGGCAGATATATGCGTCTGACAGAAGTTGCTCATAGGGACTATGGACGCATATATGCGTCTGTCAATTTTTGTTTCCTTCGTCTTATGACTTTCTCAGTGGTCACACATTTTCAACGTTAACCTTTTAGTGCTGTGGCTGTTGTGTAGGGTGTGAGAGAGAAGGAAAAGGAATGGGAAGGGGTGTTTCGTCCGGGGCCTGCTAGTAGACTCATCAGTAAGGCTTACCTAGCAGGCCCCTGCCTTAGACACAGGGATAGGAAGGGACAGGTCAGAACTCGTATATATAGGAACCGTGTGACCCGGCTCGAGCACTTGAGAGAAAGATGCTCGCTAGCTCCCTCCTAGTGGCGAGTGTAGGAAGGTCGCCACATACCCTCCTACCAGTGTTAACGTTATGCCGTGTCCACACTGCTGTTCGCGAACAGCGAGCAGCGAGCAGTGAACTCCTCAGCGAACAGCGAACAGTGTTCGCTCGGGAAGCGGTACGTCAAAGAAACTGTTCGCGAGCTCGAAGCGTATCTGGACGCGTTTGTAACACAGTATGTAGTAAAAGCTAATAGCGAACTGCCCATGAATTCAGAGCGAACAAGCTTGTAACTGTTCGCGAGCTCCAGTCTGGATATGCTGCGTTTTCTGTTGGCAAACAGCTCGCGAACCGCACGCGAGCAATTCGTGTGCTGTTCGCGAGCTGCTCGCGAACTGTTCTCTTCTATGTGGACGCGGCATTATATCCCTGTGGACGTTGGTTGCTGGCGTCTTTTTCGGCAATCCGGTAGTGGTGGATATCAGAACTGGATGATCGTGCCATTGCTGCTTGTTCCATACAACCGGCGAGCACGTTGCTCTAGCTCGGGGATAGGCGAGCGCGTTGCTCAAGCCTCGATGCAGTCTTATACGCTGCTGTCCTAGGATGACCAGATGGAGCGCTTCGCATGCCAAGTTGTCCCAGCGATCGGCGTTTGGCGGCCGTCGTGTTGCTGCGATCGGTAGGGGACTGACATCGTAGTTGTAGTTGACTGGCCACCCTAGGAGAGGGGTTACGAATTCGGCGATGCTCCACTTGTAGTCTGCATATATCCACCAAGTTCGTGGTCGTTAAGAAATCGGCTGATGATTGGTTGATGTTGAACTGTTTGGTCCCATTCTCCTTCGTTGCTGCTGTGCTGTCCAGATCACGTCGGGGTCATCAACTGTGGCTGTTGTGTAGGGTGTGAGAGAGAAGGAAAAGGAATGGGAAGGGGTGTTTCGTCCGGGGCCTGCTCGTGGACTCATCAGTAAGGCTTGCCTAGCAGGCCCCTGCTTTAGACACAGGGATAGGAAGGGACAGGTCAGAACTCGTATGTATAGGAAGCGCGACCCGGCTCGAGCACTTGCGAGAAAGATGCTCGCTAACTCCCTCCTAGTGGCGAGTGTAGGAAGGTCGTCACAGTGCTGACGAAAGTTGCTCGTAGAGACCATGGACGAGAATATGCGTTTGCCAATTTTTTCGATCTTCCGCTTACTACAACGCGATTGTCAGTGTGTGGGTAACAATACTCCGTCTCCAGCGATAGCGCGCCATCCCTTCGAAGCGCTTAAGCCAAGAGTATTCAGCATTCAAAGGGTTAAGCATCTGCGATTCAAGAATTCGACGATTATAAGCACATTCAAATTAATTCTCTTACTATAAGCCTGACCCACAAATAAATTCTACATATATATTGTTCCCAAAATTGTGTATCTATTATACATCCACCACATTACGTATCGATAAACACGAGAAAGTAATATTGTCCCGCTAGCTAACGTAATCGTGACACAGTGGCGACGACTCGTCGCCGCCAGTAAATATTCCCCGACGCCGGAAACTGAGGCTGGGATGAAAGTAAAAGAGGCGAGAAACGGAAGAAAAGAGAAGAGAAAGGAGAAAAGGGGTAAGAAAATGTGTGCCCACTCTGGTGAACGAGGCAGACTCCAAGCGGATCGTGCTTTATCTATGCCCGTGCTCGGTGAACGGACGAACGTCTTCGTCGCTTTCCGGATTAAACTCGTCCTTATCGCGACGGAGCCCTCTTATTTTCGTGCCCGCGGGCACCAGCCGAGCGTGGGAATAAAACGAGCCGCCTCGCGGACGGCGGGTCGACAAAAGAACACCCCGCAAAACCGCGGCACACGAGCCTCCGTTATTTTCCTCGACGAGAACCGCCCCGATGCGCCCTCCGGCGGAAGGGGGCGGGATTGGCCTTCCGGACGAGTCGAGCAGCCGTGGAAAAGGAAACTCGTTATATTATTGGGTAATGCTTGGAATGGATTCGGCTTTCAGGATGGGATTCCGTTCGTTATTCAAAGGGAGGATGAATTGGAACATTGTGGGGGGTAGCGATGATGTATGTACAGTAGCGGACAAAAGTTCGAGACCAAAGGGTCGAAAGAAAGAAATAAATTATTTAATAAGAAATGGTATGATAAATAAAATTCCTATTCTGTGCTAATCAATAAATAGTGTTCTACCATAATTACGGTAGAAATAAGTACAGTAATGGACAAAAGTTTAAGACCAAAAGGTCAAAGAACACAAATTAGTTAACTAATAAGAAATAGCATGATAAATAAAATTCTTATTCTGTGCTAATCGATAAATAGTGTTCTACCATAATTACGGTTGAAACAAGTACAGTAATGGACAAAAGTTTAAGACTAAAAGGTCAAAGAATACAAATTAATTAACTAATAAGAAATAGCACGATAAATAAAATTCCTATTCTGTGCTAATCGATAAATAGTGTTCTACCATAATTACGATAGAAATAAGTACAGTAATGGGCAAAAGTTTAAGACCAAATGGTCGAAGAATACAAATAAATTATTTAATAAGAAATAGCACGATAAATAAGATTCGTATTCTCCATTAATCAATAAATAATGTTCTACCATAATAACAATAAAAATAAGTACAGTAATGGACAAAAGTTTAAAACCAACGGTTCAAAAAAAACAACAAATTAATTAATTAGTAAGAAATATTACGATAAATAAAATTCGTATTCTATGTTAATCAATAAATCGTGTTCTACCATAATGACCATAAAAATAAGTACAGTAGTGGACAAAAGTTTAAGATCAAAGGATTGAAGAAAACAAATAAATTATTTAATATGAAACAACAGCATAAATAAAATTTGTATTCTATGCTAATCAATAAATAGTGTTCTACCATAATATAAAAATGAATATATAAGCAACATTGGTTCTAAAAACATTAATATACAAGGTCAATTTCAATGCTAATGTTAATAACATTATTGTAATGCATTTGCTGTACTAGGTTGCGTGTCTTTACTGAACTCTGGACTGCATTACTAAACATAATTCATTGTTTCCATTTTTAGGTTATTACGCTCCTATACGTCCTACTTGTTGTTAGAAAGAATTCTTACCCTCAATTCCGTGAAACAAAACCCTTAATTTTCATTTTTGAATATAAAGTGACTCTCGAAATTATTCAAATTGTTTTCTTCGTCACATTTCTTATTAAAATCGAAGTGTAGCCGTCAACTGTAAATTACAAAATTTGTGAAATGTCGATGAAAATATTTATTAATTCTTCTTTTAATACTTATAATTCCGTGAATCATTGTGTATAGAATTAAATATACAAAATTATACAGAATACTTGAAATAAATTACAGATTATAATATTAATAGAGCAAAAACAAATCCTCGTTTAAATTTCGTTTCCTACTGATTATAATAATCCGAATTTGCATAAACATCCACAACCCATTCATCGCAATCGATTCTTTAACCGTTCCCTTCAATTGCTCTTAATACTCTTGCTTCAGTTTGAATTGCTCTAACAAAAGAGTGATTAACCCTTTCGCTTCAAGCGCCGCTTATAGGCTGCATTCAAATGTACTTTGTATTTTAATAATTTTGTATTTTTATAATTTTATATTTTAATAATTTTGTATTTTAATAATTCTATATTTCAATAAGTTTGTATTTTAATAATTTTGTATTTTAATAATTTTATATTTTAATAATTTTGTATTTTAATAATTTTATATTTTTATAATTTCGTATTTTAATAATTTTGTAAATCTTTCCATATTTAAAATTGTAAATATACTTATTACATTAGAGCAATGATTCTCTTATTCGGCACAGTTGTTATTTAAGACTTTGGAAAACGTATATACAGAAACCACACGCTTCCGTTCAGTGACTGGACAACCGTAAGCGAAAGGATTAAATCGTTTGATCAATCTCGCGAGTCGCACTGTAAACCGTGACACCGTGCCAGCGGGATAAACACGAAACGATCTCTGGGTAAACGGTGAGAAGGTATCAGATAGAAGCTTCAGAGGCTATCGATCGAGAACTGCGGCGTCTCGACGATGCCGTTCGGGACTGGCGGCCAAGTGAAACGCAAGCGTGTTTCCCTAACTTTGTTTCAAAGCAGCAACTTAGACGGTTCTTTGTCACATACTGGAGCAAGGATACACCGTTCCACTTTGATCAATGAACAAAAGGGAGCTGCGGTTCGGCAGCGGCACGCTTTGTCCGATCAATCTCCCCCAACCCCCCTCGTGCTGGTGATTCGGCTGGCAAGAACGAAAAGACGGATGGGAAACCTCGAACTTCTTTATGCTAGGTCCACATTGGTGTAGCCAGAAAAATAAGCTACAGTTACCGTCGCTTTAAGTGTTCGTCACTTGGGATCGAAGAGGAACATTTATCGAAAGGCGACACTATAGCGAGCTGGTGAGATGTCTCCTGAAGGGGCACAGAGGCAGAGGGGGGTGTTGAGGAAAACGACAATATTAAAAATATATATAAACTTATTTATTTGATGTAACAATTTTCTGATCCCATTCACACGTCCTCTCCTCAATCAATCTCTAAACAAAAGGCGCACACTCACGATCTTCATTCCATTTTTTCATTCTCAACTCCATTCACTCATATTTTCATCCTTCTTGTTTTTCATACATTGCTTCTCATTGTAATTTCTTGACCGTTCATTCTAGAATCTCTTTCACACAAACAAACATACACACGTCAATAAATTAGCAATCACCCTCACAGGGGGTAATTAGCTTGCTCAGTCAATTCCCCACTATTGACGTTCACACTTACACTACACAGTCACACAGTAAGCTTTTTATAAGTTAACACTTAGCCAACCGAATGAGGAGGTCTCCCATTTCTTCCTTGACAAAGCAGTGCCATTGATTCTATTTACTTTTGTTATTAGTTGGTCCTAAGCTGAATTTATTAAAAATTGTATTTTGGAAAATTTGTGAACAGTACTAGTTCAAGACTAACTAATGACAAAAGCAAACAGAACCAATTGCAGCGCTCTGTTGAGGACAAAATGAGAGATCTTCCTATTCGGTCGGCTAAGTGTTAAGACACAGCAGTAGAATCCTCTCGACCAAAATCTCCATTACTCTAACCAATCATATCTAAATTCCAACCAAGGGACATTTCACCAGCTCTGTACAGTACTATTGGGAGCCGATGAGATGCCCCGTGGGGGACAAAGAGCTAAAGGTGTGAGAGTTACTTTATTTCTTTACAAAATAGCCTTTCGTTCGTAAAATACGGTTGCTGTCTTACTAACTAACTATGCCCTTTTTCTCATGCTTTTATGGGCGCATCCCCACTTTGCCATTTCCCGAAAAACAAACCCGCCGTTGGTGCGGGCCTGGAAAGTGTTAGCGGCCGTGACCGAGTCTCGCGCGTACTCGGTCCCAACCCTTATTGAGGACCTCTGATTTATGGGGGCCCCAATGGCCACTCTGGCAATCGTCATCCCTGATTATCTGGTTCCTCTTACAAAATGGAGTTTAGAATAGTGGCATCTCGGAAAGCTTTTCTATGAACAGTCTATCATGATAAAGGAAACTGCTGTTAAAATTAGCGATATTAATTTCCAACGAAAAATAAATTGTCACAGAAGGTTTGATACGGCTGCAATTCTAAAAGCGATTCCGACCTTTGGTCACGCGTGGCGAATTGATTGAGTCACCTGAAACGATGCATTCTAGCCATAAGAACGGAATAACGCTCGACGCACTCGAACCAGCCTCGTGCACCGTTTCTTTTCCGTTCTCCTAAGAAACCCGCGATTAATCGTTCCGCTACCGAGGAGACAGGAATGGCCAGCGTGGACGAACAGTTAAACGACGCACCGGGATAATTTATGCGTCGTCGTTTTCAGCGCAAATTACTCTCCTCCAGCGAAAAGTATGGGCGAAGGAAATTGCTCGTCGTTTCACGCTGGTATAAACTTAATACCACCGAGAAATTGCCCCGCGCTCGACGGCGTTGAGAATCGCCTGATTATAGGACAACGAAATTTCTTAATGCGAGCATTAGAGCGAGGCGAACGCGAGCTCCCGCTGAAAACACCCGCCGCCCACCCGTTTCGCCGCGTAACACGGGATTTCCTTTTCTTTTCTTGTGAACGATCACTCCGTGCAGCCCACGATCGAAACCTGTACGGAATCATTTATATAGGAAATTTCTTTGCTTCCTATTTATTTAGTAGAGTGGGATAACAGGGCTTGGATGTGAATAGAATAAAGTGAAGTAATGTAGGAATGCGATCGAGTGGATGCGAGTTTGGGAAAGTCTGAAGAGTACTTGATTTGGGCGATTGTCGTGCGAACGCAGAATGTTTGGGCTCGAATGTTTCTAAGGCGTGAAGGATGAGAACTTGAGGAAACAGTGCGACTGAGAAATTGTGGGTAGTCGTGACCGAATGCGTAGAGTGAGAAAGGTTGACAATTAGAATGAAAGGAAACGAGTGTTTGGAAGAATATACGACGGGGAAAATGCGAGCGCGAGGCAGAAAGCTTTTGACTAACGTAGAAGAAAGGTTATTATTGTGAACGTAGAAAGAGTGTTGAAGTTGCTAAGTTGTAAAGTCGTTTAAGTTGTTTTTGTTAAATTGTTTTAAATATACTGTTGTAGTTTTTTATATTCAATAATTTTATTAATTACATCACACTTGTCCGCTCGTAACGCCTTCGTTCTCCATTCGCGTCTCTTACTCTACTGACTCATACCTCGCCTTTTGTTACACCGGTTCACGCGCTCTCTCTCGCTCTCTCACTCATTCCCTCTCATTCTTTCCTCACTCAGCCTATCATTCGCTCCATTACAAACAATCTAATTACCCATTCGTCCTTTTGAAATATCTCTCTCTCTCTCCCTCTCTCTCTCTCAATCACTACAATACTTTTATTAATATTTTAATCGCTTCATTTTTATTTTTCACACCTGAATTCCATCTTCCGTTCTACATTTTATAGAACTTTCCTATATTAATTCCCAGTAAATCGATGTGTTCTATTACTATATCGTGCTAATTTATGCAATCCACAGACGTTCTTGATTTCCATACAAATAAACAGAACGTTACATCAGAACAGAAACAGAGACTGACTACACTCCATCATTCAAACGTTTACGTCCCTCCATTAATTCCGATGGGTGAAACTCAGCTATATTTAGCTGATTCCAATCTTCCTTTTTACCATAAGACGCTCAAAGGAACGGTCGTTTAACGGAACGACAAAATGGTTTCAATTATTAATCGGCCGGGAATAAGTTCCCGAGTATCGGGCAAGGAGTTCGTTTGACGTGAGCTGCGAGGAAAAAGTTCCGGCTCCAGATGGGACAGGGAAGCTTAATTAATACACGACGACTGGCTGAGAGTAACCGAGGAAAAAGTTTGCTCCGAATTTCCCGTGAACACCGAACGAACTATCGTTCGCTCCGGCTCGAAGTTGATGAATATAAATTGCGCCCATCCCGAGCTGCTTGCAGCGCTACGATTTTTTTTATCTTTCCCTTTTTATTTCAGTCGAGCAATTCATTGAAACCCGGCGAAAGCTGATTATTTCAGGGATTGCTGTATTTCTTATGTTGCTGAATTATCACTGCCGCTGAAACTAGAACGAGTCTTGCTCTCGCTTTAACCCTTTACGGACGATCGTCTGCGGAAAACAGCCCAAGAATTTTTGTCGTTCTGGACGTATGTATGCTTTATTTTAAATTTTATTTATTATTGGAGCTGAAATATTTTTAAAATATGGCACTGAAAAAAGGAAACAACGTTTTTGGAAGATATAGGAACTTATAGTAATGCTGGCACTTACAGTAACGATGAAGACCTATGTTTTAGGAGAATTACTAGAAGTATGCGCAGGCCGGAAGTTACTTTTGATAGCTTCATAAACAATCATTTTTTTATGAAATATTTTATTTAATTTTTATTACATTTTATTAAATATTTTATTTAATTTTTATTACATTTTATTAAATATTTTATTTAATTTTTATTACATTTTATTAAATATTTTATTTAATTTTTATTACATTTTATTAAATATTTTATTTAATTTTTATTACATTTTATTAAATATTTTATTTAATTTTTATTACATTTTATTAAATATTTTATTTAATTTTTATTACATTTTATTAAATATTTTATTTAATTTTTATTACATTTTATTAAATATTTTATTATTTTATTTATTTTTTATTACATTTTATTAAATATTTCAACTAAATATTTTATTTAATTTTGATTACATTTTATTAAATATTTCTACTAAATATTTTATTTAATTTTTATTACATTTTATTACAATTTTTATCATTTTTCTATTAAATAAAGACAATTTATAAGAAATAAGCATATATGTATATTTTCTTTCCGTCTTAGCGGTAAGAAACTAATGTTATGACCCCGTAGATAAGGTGTTAACATTTTAATAATTGAAACGAACATTTCTTCCATTTTCTTCTGTTTGAAAAAATGTTGTGTAACTTGGATTTTTATTTTCTTTACAATCATGTACCACGAAGAGTTTTAAATTACACTCCTTTTATCACTTCTGTACGTAGGCACTATCTCAAGTATACATGGATAACCGGAATTACTATACTTAAGCACACAAACAATGTTATCCGCAGTGACGTCAGAAAGTAGAAATTGGCCGGGTTGTTTGTAAGAAAAATAAAAATAAAAAAAGGAATTGCGCGCACAGTGTGCCGGCCCCTATAAACATAGCCTGGCGCCGCTATTTTTGTTACAGCGGATTGTAAAGGTGGTTATAAACGCAACTGACCTCTCCAAGATAGTGACGCGTGACATGACACCATTTTGGAGGGCCACCAATTGCGCCTCCTATTTAGCGCAGCCATTGATCTAACCGTCGAAGGATCTAATTGCGTGCTTACTGTAAGAAAGTGGCTAGACAAATGAATGCAGATCTTAATATTTATGTTCTACTATTCTATGCTATGGCACATCTCTTTCTATACTTTCTGATAAATATATTTAGAAGCTTCAAAAATATCAGGTGTAGACAAAGTTTAACTGCGAATTTCAATATAATTATTTAAATGTAGTTAGCAAATCCCTTTTTATACTTTTTGATAAACATGTTTGGAATGTTCACAAATATCAGGTTTCGACAAAGTTTCTCATTTTAATATAATTATTTCAATATACTTAGTTAGTAAATCTCTATTTATACTTTCTGAAAAAGATATTTGAAATCTTCACAACTATCAGGTCTCGACAGAGTTTATAATTTTAATATAATTATTTCAATATAGTTAACAAATCCCTTTTTGTACTTTTTGATAAAAATATTTAGAATCTTCACAAATATCAGGTCTCGACAGAGTTTCACTGCCAATTTCAATATAATTATTTCAGTATAGTTAGCGCATCTCTTTTTATACTATTTGATAAAAATATTTAAAATTTTTACAAACATCAGGTCTCGACAAAGTTTCTGATTTTAATATAATTATTTCAATATACCTAGTTAGTAAATCTCTTTTTATACTTTCTGATAAAAATATTCGAAATCTTCATAAATATCAGGTCCCGATAGAGTTTCTGATTTTAATATAATTATTTCAATATAATTAGTAAATTTCTTTTTGTACCTTCTGATAAAAATATTTGGAATCTTCACAAATATCAGGTGTAGACAAAGTTTAACTGCGAATTTCAATATAATTATTTCAATATAGTTAGCACATTCCTTTTATACTTTCTAATAAAAATGTTTGGAAGCTTCACAAATATCAGGTGTAGACAAAGTTAACTGCGAATTTCAATATAATTATTTCAATATAGTTAGCACATTCCTTTTTATACTTTCTAATAAAAATGTTTGGAAGCTTCACAAATATCAGGTGTAGAAAGTTTAACTGCGAATTTCAATATAATTATTTCAATGTAGTTAGCAAATTTCTTTTTATACTTTTTGATAAAAATATTTAGAAGCTTCACAAATATCAGGTGTAAACAAAGTTTGACTGTGAATTTCAATATAATTATTTCAATATAGTTAGCACATTCCTTTTTATACTTTCTAATAAAAATGTTTGGAAGCTTCACAAATATCAGGTGTAGACAAAGTTTAACTGCGAATTTCAATATAATTATTTCAATATAGTTAGCACATTCCTTTTATACTTTCTAATAAAAATGTTTGGAAGCTTCACAAATATCAGGTGTAGACAAAGTTTAACTGCGAATTTCAATATAATTATTTCAATGTAGTTAGCAAATTTCTTTTTATACTTTTTGATAAAAATATTTAGAAGCTTCACAAATATCAGGTGTAAACAAAGTTTGACTGTGAATTTCAATATAATTATTTCAATATAGTTAGCACATTCCTTTTTATACTTTCTAATAAAAATGTTTGGAAGCTTCACAATATCAGGTGTGTAGACAAAGTTTAACTGCGAATTTCAATATAATTATTTCAATATAGTTAGCACATCTCTTTTTATACTTTTTGATAAATATGTTTGGAATCTTCACAAATATCAGGTTTCGACAAAGTTTCTGATTTTAATATAATTATTTCAATATACTTAATTAGTAAATCTCTATTTATACTTTCTGATAAAAATATTTGTAATTTTCAGAAATATCAGGTTTCACTGCGAATTTCAATATAATTATTTCAATATAGTTAGCACATCTCTTTTTATACTTTCTGATAAAAATATTCGAAATCTTCACAAATATCAGGTCTCAGATAGAGTTTCCGATTTTAATATAATTATTTCAATATAATTAGTAAATTTCTTTTTATACCTTCTGATAAAAATATTTGGAATTTTCACCAATATCAGGTCTCGACAGACTTTCACTGCTAATATCAATATAATTACTTCAACATTTTTTATTACACCCAACTTGAAGCCATAAAACAGGTACGTATATTTCAAATTAATTTGCTGATTATTTTATAATTGCTTCTTAGCATATTTATATATAAAATAAAATATAATTTAATTTTTCTAAACCATTACTCTTTATATAAAGACATTCTGCAGGTATGTGTCCTGCAGGGTATACACCCTTATCGTTCTTTTGTATATGCATAATAAATAAATAATTTTTTTCATTATTTTTGCCTGTTCATTTACAAACTTCCTGACTTAAAAACATTTTTTTTAAATAAAATAGTTACATCATGCATTTAAAGGTTAGACATTCTGGAAAAGGCGATGAAACGTGAAACAAACCCACCGAGAAAGATCTGATCTAAAATGTGTTAAATTAGTACACATATTAGTATACTTATTAGTTGCCATAAATAATTACAGAATCAAAACCAAACGAAATTTCACGAATTTCATTTTTGAAAAATATACACTCGCTTTTGACTCTCGCCAAGAGTTAAAGAAATCATGTATGAGATTTCATGAATTCGTCTAAATCAGGGCTTCTTAAACTATGGGTCGCGACCCCAAATGGGGTCGCGTAGCAAAATTCTGCAATTTTTAATTATTGGAGATTATGGATTGAAAGGAATAAAATAATGATAACTGTTCACTTAATATTTTAACTAGACTTTATTTCTAAGGGAAGGTATATCGCTTTCTAAACCTGATCTCTACACAGCGAGAGGCAAGACTCGAATGAATAGAAAAAGGCTAAAGGACACAGTTCGTTAGGGTCCTCTAATTCTTACGCACAGCGTGGTAAGGAAAACCACTTGACCCGTTCCCGGAACCTCCTCAGCCGATAGCTCGACCTTACATAAATATTTCTTCGAGGCGATTGATTTTTGTTTATTCGTTAGGATACGAATTTCCAACATTAATTTTAGATTTTTGTATGTTTCAAAACGAATTCTAAAACTATATATTTTCATATGTATATGTGTATATTGTTACCTAATAAATAAATCATCAAAAAACATTAATTTATTTTTCTTTTATATTTGTATGGGGTCGTCAAGAAACTCGCAATCATAAATTTGGGGTCGTGAATGACAAAAGTTTAAGAAGCCCTGGTCTAAATTAATCATATCCTCCGGTTCGCAAAATTTGTCAGCGCACAGCCACCAGCTCGAGGGATTAAATATAAATTAAACAAATTCCCTTTTCCGCCTCGTTTCGGCGCGCAATCGCGTTTAACCGGTTGGAAAACCGGCCGATTCCGATTTCCAATCGAACCGTTCGCCAACAATTGCGTCGAATCGGAAAAACGGGGTTCGTTCCTCGGAAATTGAATTTCCTTCCGAAAGATTTGAATTTCGCTTGAAAAAAGATGACATCGCGCCGTTGAACGCGCGACAAGGATCTCGGGTAGTCAATTTTCAGAAATATGATTTGGAACCTGTCAAATCGGGATTACTTCTGTAAGGTATTAAAACACTAAATCTAGATTGAATGATCGATAAAATTCTGTCACCTTTTAGATTTAAATGTTTTTTTTTTTCTTTTGTTCGAATTTCAATCAAGTCGATGCAGTTTGAAAGATCAATTTCTATTTTTAAGCCACACAATAAAGACTTTGGTTAAACGAAATCTTAGAAAAATGAAAATAATACCAAAAATCACTAAAATCACCCTAAAAGTGATGATAAAAAATCGATAATAAAAATCTGAAAGTATGTTGAACTTCAGCTGAACTTCGAGTAACTGAAATTTCAGAAAAATTGAATCGACAATAAAAATCTGAAAGAATATTAGACTTCAGTTAAACTTCGATGAACTGAAATTTCAGAAAAATGAAAGTAATACTAAAAATTACTGAAATCACGCTAAAAGCGATGATAAAAAATCGATAATAAAAATTTGGAAGTACGTTGAACTTCGGTTGAAGTTCGGTTAAATGAAATTTCAGAAAAATAAAAATAATACCAAAAATCAAGCTAAAAGTAAATCCAACTTCTATTAAATGAAATTTCAGAAAAGTTGTATCGACGACAAAAAGCTGGAAATATATTAAACTTCAGTTAAACTTCGATTAAATGAAATTTCAGAAAAATTGAATCGACATTAAAAATCTGGAAGTATATTAAACTTCAGTTAAACTTTGGTTAAAAGAAATTTCAAAGAAATGACAATAATACCAAAAATCACTAAAATCACGCTAAAAATGATGATAAAAAATCAATAATAAAAATCTGAAAGTATGTCGGACTTCAGTTAAACTTTGGTTAAATGAAATTTCAAAAAAATGAAAATAACACCAAAAATCACTAAAACCACGCTAAAAGTGATGATAAAAAATCAATAATAAAAATCTGAAAGTACGTTGAACTTCAGTTGAACATTGATTAAATGAAATTTCAAAAACCAATTTCAATTTGAATCTACATTAAAAATCTGGAAGTATAATAGACTTCGGTTGAACTTCGGTTAAATGAAATTTCAGAGAAATGTCATACACGACACAAAAATGTGTACACGATCCGCGAGAGGTAGAAAGCGACAAGCATCGGCGAAGACGGACACGAGCAGCGGTCGACACCATTTTAGAAATGCAGCGACCGCAAGACGCAGCCAGGATGGATATGCATTCCCTGCTTAATAGAGGCGACGATCAGCGTTCGTAAATCCAGCCGGGCCATCCTCCTGCCCCATAAATAACCAGCTGCGCCGCCCGACCTGACCCCGGAACGCCGTGCACTTGTCGCCATTTTATGGATGTCCCTGCCTATCCGAAACGTTCCGTTCTACTCCATGAGATTGCCTTCGCCTTGACATCTGACAAGACACCTGGATAATCGACCAGCAGGGAAGCTTTGCGAATTTCAAGCCGAATTCGGGAATATTTTTTCAATAGAAATTCGAATTAGGGAAATCTTAAAAGGTATCTAAAAGTCGTTTTGTTGGATAATCGACCAGCAGGGAAACTTTGCGAATTTCAAGCAGAATTAGGGAATATTTTTTTAATAGAAATTCGAATTAGGGAAACCTTAAAAGGTATGTGAAAGTCGTTTTGTTGGATAATTGACCAGCAGGGAAGCTTTGCGAATTTCAAGCAGAATTCGGGAATATTTTTTCGATAAAACCTCGAATTAGGGAAACGATAAAAAGGTTACTTTAGGGTATCTAAAAGTCATTTTGTTGGATAATAGACCAGCAGGGAAGCTTTGCGAATTTCAAGCAGAATTCGAGAATATTTTTTTAATAGAAATTCGAATTAGGGAAATCTTAAAAGGTATGTAAAAGTCGTTTTGTTGGATAATCGACCAGCACGGAAGCTTTGCGAATTTCACGCAGAATTAGGGAATATTTTTTCAATAAAACCTCAAATTGGGGAAACGCTAAAAGGTATCTAAAAGTCGTTTTGTTGGATAATCGACCAGCAGGGAAGCTTTGCGAATTTCAAAGCGAACTCATGAATATTTTTTCAATGAAACCTCGAATTAGGGAAACGCTAAAAGGTATCTAAAAGTCGTTTTGTTGGATAATCGACCAGCAGGGAAGCTTTGCGAAATTCAAGGCGAATTTGGGAATATTTTTTCAATAAAACCTCAAATTAGGGAAACATTAAAAGAGGTTACTTTAGGGTATCTAAAAATCGTTTTATTGGATAATCGACCAGCAGGGAAGCTTTGCGAATTTCAAAGCGAATTCGGGAATATTTTTTTGATAGAAATTCGAATTAGGGAAGCGTTAAAAGAGGTTACTTCAGGATATCTAAAAATCGTTTTGTTGGGTAATCGACCAGCAGGGAAGCTTTGCGAAATTCAAGCCGAATTCGGGAATATTTTTTCAATAAAACCTCAAATTTAGGGAAACGTTAAAAGAGGTTACTTTAGGGTATCTAAAAATCGTTTTATTGTATAATCGACCAGCAAGAGAGCTTCACGAATTTCAAAGCGAATTCGGGAATATCTTTTCAATAAAACCTGGAATTAGGGAAACGTTAAAAGGTATCTAAAAGTTGGATAATCGACTGGCAAGGAAGCTTTGCGAATTTCAAGCCGAATTCGGGAATATTTTTTCGATAGAAATTCGAATTAGGGAAACGTTAAAAGAGCTTACTTTAGGGTATCTAAAAGTCGTTTATTAAAAATCAGAAAAATAAGAAAGTAAGTAAAACTACTCCACAAAGTATCAGTCCACTGCGAAGACCCGTGAAAATGGCGAGGCTGTTGAAATATTCGAGGTTGCGCTAAAAAATGGCGACACTGCTGGCCACTCGTGAATTTAATATCGTCCAGCTGGAAATAAATCCTGCCGGAAAGGAGCAAGTGACAAGATCAAGAGCGAGAGAGAAGTCCTGGATTCGCGGAGAGAAGAAAAACCGGGACCGTGACCCGGCGAACGAAATTTTTCTCCCGATCGATTGTCGTTCTTCAACGAGAACTCGTTTCGCTTGTGTTACTACGGATTTTCCACTATGGACTAGACTTTCGCGCTTGTCGAGCACCTTCGGTCTCAATTTTCTCCAGAGAACTGCTGACTCGGTGAACAGGAAGAAGACACGGCGAACTTTATCGAATTATTCTTCATCGAACATGTACGGGGAGAAAAGGAAAACCTGGTGAAACACCGAAACTAAACGAATCGTGAATTTTAGGCTTTTACTGCTGCATTCTGTGAAACTGGCAAGTTTGTAACGTGGCGCTAACTTTAGTAATACATTGTTTAAATGTCGTGTTCTCTAAAACAGGAAGAAAGCATGGCGAACTTTATGGAATTGTTCCCCATCGAACATGGACGGAGAGAAAAGAGGAACCGGGTGAAACATCGGAACTAAGCAAATTTTAGGCTGAAAAGTTGATACTGTAGCGCATAATTTAATGATACATTGTTTAGATGTCATGTTTCCTAAAACAGGAAGAAAAACGACGAACTTTATCAGATTGTTTTTCGTTGAGCATGGACGGAGAGAAAAGAGGAACCGGGTGAAACATCGGAACTAAGCAAATTTTAGGCTGAAAAGTTGATACCATAGCGCATACTTTAGTAATACATTGTTTAAATATCATGTTTCCTAAAACAAGAAGAAGAGACGGCGAACTTTATCGAGCTGTTCCTCATCGAACATGTACGGAGAGAAAAGGAAAACCGGGTGAAACACCGAAACTAAACGAATCGTGAATTTTAGGCTTCTACTGCTGCATTCTGTGAAACTGGCAAGTTTGTAACGTGGCGCAAACTTTAGTGATACATTGTTTAAATGTCGTGTTCTCTAAAACAGGAAGAAGACACGGCGAACTTTATGGAATTGTTCCTCATCGAACATGGACGGAGAGAAAAGAGGAACCGGGTGAAACATCGGAACTAAGCAAATTTTAGGCTGAAAAGTTGATACTATAGGGCATACTTTAGTAATACATTGTTTAAATGTCATGTTTCCTAAAACAGGAAGAAAACACGACGAACTTTATCAAATTGTTCTTCATCGAACATGGACGGAGAGAAAAGAGGAACCGGGTGAAACATCGGAACTAAGCAAATTTAGGCTGAAAAGTTGATACCATAGCGCATACTTTAGTAATACATTGTTTAAATATCATGTTTCCTAAAACAGGAAGAAAAACGGCGAGCTTTATCGAACTTTTTCCCATCGAACATGTACGGAGAAAAAAGGAAAACCGGGTGAAACACCGAAACTAAACGAATCGTGAATTTTAGCATTCTACTGCTGCATTCTGTGAAACTGGCAAGTTTGTAACATGGCGCAAACTTTAGTGATACATTGTTTAAATGTCGTGTTCTCTAAAACAGGAAGAAAGCACGACGAACTTTATGGAATTGTTCCTCATCGAACATGGACGGAGAGAAAAGAGGAACCAGGTGAAACATCAGAACTAACCGAAATTTAGACTGAAAAATCAGTACTGTAGCGCATCATTTAATGATACATTGTTTAAGTGTCATGTTTCCTAGAACAAAAAAAGGCATAATGAACTTTATCAGATCGTTTTTCGCTGAGCATGGACGGAGAGAAAAGAGGAACCGGGTGAAACATCGGAACTAAGCAAATTTTAGGCTGAAAAGTTGATACTATAGGGCATACTTTAGTAATACATTGTTTAAATATCATGTTTCCTAAAACAGGAAGAAAACACGACGAACTTTATCAAATTGTTCTTCATCGAACATGGATGGAGAGAAAAGGAAAACCGAATAAAACATCAGAACTAATTGAATTGCGAATTTTAGGCTTCTATAGCTGATGCTTTCTACAAAACTGGTAAGTTGGGTAAAGTAGCACATACTTTATATATACATCGTCTAAACTAGGTGTTTTCTAAAACAGGAACAAGGCACGGCGAACTTTATTACATTGTTATTCGCGGAGCATGGACGGAGAGAAAAGAGGAACCGGGTGAAACATCGGAACTAACAGAAATTTAGACTGAAAAATCAGTACTGTAGTGCATAATTTAATGATACATTGTTTAAATGTCATGTTTCCTAAAACATAAAGAAGGTATAGCGAGCTTTATCAGATTGTTTTTCGTTGAGCATGGACGGAGAGAAAAGAGGAATCGGGTGAAGCATCGGAACTAAGCAAATTTTAGATTGAAAAGTTGGTACTGTAGCGCATAATTTAAGGATACATTGTTTAAATGTCATGTTTCCTAAAACAGGAAGAAGGTATAGCGAGCTTTATCGAACTGCTCCTCATAGAACATGGACGAAGAGAAAAGAGGAACCAGATGAAATATCGAAACTAAGCTAGTTTTAGA
>JAOPTO010001673.1:27861-42835 GCA_033822845.1 Tetrapedia diversipes
ATTCATTTTTATTGTTATTATGATAGATCACTGTTTATTGATTAGCATAGAATACAAATTTTATTTATACCGTTATTTATTATTAATTAATTTATTTATTTTCTTCAACCCTTTGGTCTTAAACTTTTGTCCCCTACTATAGTTTTATGGTCTGCAATTATTATCTGTGCATTCATTTTTATTATTATTATGGTAGATCACTGTTTATTGATTACCATAGAATACAAATTTTATTTATACTATTATTTCTTCTTATTAATTAATTTATTTTCTTTAACCCTTTGGTCTTAAACTTTTGTCCCCTACTATAGTTTTATGGTCTGCAAATATTGTCTGTGCGGTCATTTTGATTGTTAATATGATAGAACACTATATATTGATTAGCATAGAGTACAAATTTTATTTATACCGTTATTTCTTATTAATTAATTTATATATTTTCATCATTTTTCTGAAACGACCCCAAAGCTTCCGCCATCACAGCACACAGACAGGAAATTGATTTCTTCTGCGTTGGAGCTCGACTGATTTCCTGGAAAATCGTACCTATAAACAGAGGTCAACCGATACGATCGCCTATAAGCGCGATCCATCGATCGTGGTTCGGGTCATCGCGTTGTCGAAGAACAGAACACGTTCACTTGTTATCTGGTGACATCGTCGCGAAAAATATCGCTCGCGAACGCGTTCTTTCTGTGCAGTTCATACAGGAAACGACGTTTCTGGGTCCCATGGAAACGTATCGGTTGCCAATTATAGGAGACACGAGAGTGGACCGATTGGGAATCGAGATCGGCGGAAATAACTGAAGTTAGATGAGCAGTGCGTCCATTTTCCCTCAGTACAGTGTTTCTCAACCTTTCTCTCAATAGTGCGATTCGTAAGCGTGTACTTTTGACTGCAACCACATTTGCATAGAAAGCACCTATAAAAGTCCATTTGCGTTGTCAACGAACGAAGAACGAGCCGAGAAAACATTACACATATCAGAAAATAATGATAAGACATTATCGATACGTGTTTGAACGGTGAAATCGTGTTGTTGATTTGTGTTTTGGCTCGTGCCCAGCTCTTTAGCTCTTAAATAGAGTAAAAAAAGATCCATTTCTTTATTATAAATATAAATATAAGTAATTTATTATAAATATAAGTAATTTATTATAAATGTAAATAATTATAAATATAAGTAATTTAAATATAAATAATTTATTACAAATATAAGTAATTTAAATATAAATAATTTATTATAAATGTAAATAATTATAAATATAAGTAATTTAAATATAAATAATAATAAATACAAATAAAAAATATGAAGAAAAATTATATGGAACTTAAGTATGATACTCATACAGGTAACGTGAAAATTCTGGAAGCTTCAGTTTGTCATTTAAAAGCTTAAATAATAAATATAAAATTCCAATTTAATATTCAATATAATGAGCTTAATTAGTTTTCAAGATAGAACCTTCTGCTCTGTCTAAAATTATCCTTTTACTTCAAAGCATAGAACTCATCCCACTATTATACAGAATAATACAATATAAGCATACCAAGCTTCAATTTGGAATTTCAAATGAATTTGGAATTTATAATGAATACTAAACACTCCAATGATAAAGTTTCGTGTCACAGTAATCGTAACATTTTTTTAAAAAGATTTGTGTAACTCTCTCCAAGGGCCACGAAACAAAACATTGAGGACCACTGGTTCTAGAAAAGAAACGACTGCAGCGGCAAAAGTTCTGATTGGAAAATTCGAAGCGAAAGGAGATCGTGGAAGACAGTGGATCGAGAAAGGTGACGAGTTTACGTTGACGCCCTTAAATTAGCCCAACGTTTCTTTTCTCAGCGAATTGACTCGCCTGCAAATTTAACCCTCTTCTTAAGGGACGACGAATATCCCCTCTAAGGGGACATTAAAATTTATTAATATAGAAAATTTCTTATTTTATTATTTAGCAGAGAGATGATACGGCTCAGGTGTGAGTAAAATAAAGTGAAGTTCTTAATATAATACATTCAATGTGTTTGGTCGAAGCTAGAGAAAAATTGAAAGGCTAATTGTACGCAACATTCTAAGACAAAAAGCAAGAATAAAAAAATTGCGTTTGACGCTTTGTTTATTAGTTATAAGCAAATAAAGAAACGGGCTATTTTACGCCTGAGAATAGGCAAATGGGGCACACGTAGCCCGTTTCTTTAGTTGCTTATAACTAAGAAACAAAGCGTCAAACGCAATATCGTTACTCTTGATTTTCGTCTTAGAATCTCGCATAGAATTACCCTTTCAATTTTCTACCAGTTTCGTTCGAATACCCTGCATATTTAAAAATAGTTTAATAGTAACAACTTGATAGTATATAAATGACTTTTCAACTTAACAACTTCAACATCCTTACTTCTTTCACAATCACACTCTTTTTGCCTCACGTTTGCATTTTCCCCGTCATATATTCGTCCAAACACTCGTTTCCTTTCTTACTAATTTTAAGCCTTTCTCACTCGGTTCAAGTATTACAGTAGCGTACGAAAGTTTAAAGCGACAAAACAATGTAAAACATAGTTTTATAGCATCCAAATGTTGTTCATGTACTTATTTCTTTCATTATTGTAGAACACTATTTATTTTATTAGCTATTTTATTAGCTATTGAACACTATTTATACTATTAGCGCATGATACTAATTTTATTTATTGTGCTATTTCTTATTAATTAATTAATTAATTTTCTTTGATCCTTTGATCTTAAAATTTTATCCGCTACTGTACTTATGAACCGTTTATTTTAAAAGTGATGTACAGTAGAGGACAAAAGTTTAAGACTACAGCACAATGAAAAAAATAATTTTATGGTTCGCAAGTATTGTTTATCTATTCATTTTTATTGTTATTATGGTAGAACACTGTTTATTGATTACCATAGAATACAAATTTTATTTATCGTGTTATTTCTCATTAATTAATTAATTTGTTTTCTTCGATCCTTTAGTCGACCTTTCGGTCTTAAACTTTTGTCCGCTACTGTATATATAAGAGTCTTGTCTAGTGTAATTGTTATGAAGTGTGTTCAAACGAATGTAGAAGGTATTAGCTACTGTATGTAACAGAGAGTCGAGAAAATAAGAATGTATTGAAGCGTGTGTCGCAGAAATAAAGAGAAAGAGAGTGACAGAACGCATACATTTACAGAGTTCATATAATTTTCATCATATTTTTAGTTTTGCTCATTGTTACTAAACACACATTTTTGTTCGCAGATTTGATCAAATTAATATCTCCTTCCACTCAACCCACGTGTGCGTGCATACGTCCAGTTTCCACTGTTTCGAACAACGTTTGCGATTCCTGGTCGAGTTCTCTCGTCGAGTTCTGCTTCCAACTTAGTTGAAACCGAACCGGAAGTTACCACTCGGTCCGGGCGAGAGCTCGTTCCCGATTCACCGCGCAAACGCATTAATCATTCCCGCCGAAAGTTGAACGATCGTTCGCCGCAAGAGCGAGCACGGCTTCGAAAGTTGGTCGAAAAATCGAGTCACGTCGAAGAGAGACGTCAAGATGATCGAGGAATCTTCCGGAACTTTACGACTGCAACCTCTCGTGCAAATTCCGTGTTCTTGTAAAGGTAACTAGGAAAGAGTAACGGTTTGGCGGCGAATGTCGGTGATTCAAGAAATTGGACAAAGTTTTAGGACAATTTTTACATTAAATTAGTTCCGTGATCTCGTTGTTTAACCCTTTCGCTACCAACGTCACATATACAGTGGCTCGAAAAAGTATTCGTACACTGTGTTACAAATGAATTCATTTAACCATAAAGTTCTGATTTCAACGAAAGTTTTTAATAAAATTTTGTAAATATGTGGAACGTATATAGGAAATGTTCTATAAAATGTAGAACAGAAGATGGAATTCAGGTGTGAAAAATAAAAGTGAAGCGATTAAAACTTAATAACAATATATTTAAAACAATTTAACCAAACAACTTAAACGACTTTACAACTTAGCAACTTTAACACTCTTTCTACGTTCACAACCAAACCTTTCTGTCTTCACCGTCCAATACTTTCTGCCTCGCACTCGCATTTTCCCCGTCATATATTCTTCCAAACACTCGTTTCCTTTCATTCTAATTGTCAACCTTTTTCACTCTACGCATTCGGTCACGACCACCCAGAATTTCTCAGTCACGCTGTTTTCCAAAGTTCTCATCCTTCACGCCTTAGAAACATTCGAGCCCAAACATTCTGCGTTCGCACGACAATCACCCAACTCAAGTACTCTTCAGACTTTCCCAAACTCGCATCCGCTCGATCGCATTCCTACACGTATTAGGATGTTTATGCATGAATTTGTTCTTTTATTAAAATACCATCTTAAGGAGGTGAAAACAACGTTAATGATTTCAATAGTTTTTCTCTTATTTTAAATATATAAGTTTGTAATGGTGTGTGCTAAAGCAAAACCTTTCGAATGAAAGATGTTCAATTCTCGCCGGCGAGATTCAGGCAGGTTCTATTGTTCGTTATCTTATGAACAATTGTATTCGCTACTCAATTAGCAATATAAACTGCTTAATTCACTTACTTCACCCACTCTCTATAATTCAGTGGCTGTCGTGGAAAAGAGAAGGAAAAGGAATGGGTGTTTCGTTTGGGGCCTGATAGTGGATTCGTTAGTAAGGCTTACCTAGCAGGCCCCTGCCTTAGACACAAGAAGGAAATTTTTATATATATAATATTAATTTATATTACGCAATTGACAGAATAACTAACCAAATTTGTTTCTCTGTAAAATAAAAGGTTATATTTCAACTGATGTTATTATTTACAATATATACACATACAAAATTCGCCAATTACCTGTAAAATAAAAGAAACGACAATTAAAGTCAATTATTCGTTTCTTTTTTAAAACTCTTAACTGATAACTTATAACTGAATTATAATGATTTATTCTTAATAACTTTTATTATCATGTATTCTTTCCTCTGTTTTATTTATTATTCTCGATTACTCGACGAGGCCGCTATCGGGTGACATAAACTCTTGAAGAGAGTATATTCTCTTTACATATACAGGGTGTTCGGACAGCCCTGGGCTTAAATTGAAAGAGTAACTCCCTGAGACATTCTACGACGAAAATCAAGAGTAACGATTTTGCGTTTGAGGCTTTGTTTACGAGTTATAACTAGTTAAAGATATCGTTTAATCCGGACCGTTTGACGCTTGAGAGCGGGTAACCGAGGCAACTCGGTCGGTAACGTCGCTGAGTCCACAGTGATGCTCAAGCGTCGAACGGTCCGGATTAAACGATATCTTTAACTAATTATAACTCGTAAACAAAGCCTGAAACGCAAAATCGTTACTCTTGATTTTCGTCTTAGAATGTCTCAGGGAGTTACTCTTTCAATTCAAGCCCAGGCCTGTCCGAACACCCTGTATATATAAATTGTTGATTTTTTGCGCCGCTTCCGTCTGTGGTCCAGATTTATTGGCTAAGAGAGGTGAATGGTGTTACCTACGAAAGTCACTAGATAAGCATTTATAATTGCATGAGGTGAGGGGAGGCAAATTTTAATCATCCCATAAATAAATAAAAATTCGCGTCGCACTGATATCAGAGTTTTCAAGAATTCTGAAGTGGATCCTCAAAAGATGATTACGTCCTAGAAGTCTCCACTCGGGGAAAAAAAGGGAGATTCGGGGAATCGGTTAAGAAGGAACGGCTAAACGCCGCCAGGAACTCGAGATCACGGTAAGGTGGACGTAGGAAAAGGGTGGAAGAAGAGGGGAAGGGGGTAGAAAAAGGGGGTGAAAGTCGGCGAAAGACGGCAGGAAGTAGAACGACACGGCCCCGGGCCGTGTGCGCGATTTTCTTCGCGACTCGACAAAGGCGGCCGGAATCGCGTTGCTTTCTGGGTTAAGTACACCCACCAGGAAGAGGGCTGCGAACGGAAGCTCGAGACTATCGAGCCAGCGAGAGATCACAGCCGAAGAAGGGGCGGGGGTGATTGGAAGCTGACGAGGAACGGAAACGAACCAACGGGACAACTTTGAAATTTCTGTCGGAACATATATTGGCAATACATGCAGTAAAGGACAAAAGTTTAAGGTCAAAAGGTCAAAGAAAAGGAATAAATTAATTAATAAGCAATAACAGCATACATAAAAATCGTATTCTATGCTAATCAATAAATAGTGATCTACCATAATGACGATAAAAATAAGTATATGAACAATATTTGCATACCATAAGACTATGTTTTAGATTGTCCTGCCGTCTTAAACTATTGCCCTTTACTGTACATCACTTTCAAAATAAAGGGTTCATAGGTACAGTAGCGGACGAAAGTTTAAGACCAAAGGATCAAAAAAAATAAATTGATTAATTAATAAGAAATAACAGTGTAAGTAAAATTTGTATTCTATGCTAATCAATAAATAGTGTTTTACCATAATAACAATAAAAATGAATGCACAGACAATATTTGCGAATCATAACATTATGTTTTTCATTGTGCTATCGTTTAAACTTTTGTCCTCTTCTGTACATCACTTTCAAAATAAACGGTTCATAGGTACAGTGGCGGACAAAAGTTTACGATCAAAGTGTCGTAAGAAAACAAATAAATTAATTAATAAGAAATAGCACGATAAATAAAATTCCTATTCTATACTAATCAATAAATAGTGTTCTACCATAATGACGATCAAAATGAATAGATAACCAATATTTGCGGACCATAAAATTATGTTTTGCATTATCCTGTCGTCTTAAACTTTTGTCTGCTATTGTAAGTACACAGTAAACGAATGATACTAAAATTGGAATTTCCGTTTCATAATACAATTTTTACACCGCTAAAACACCTTTGTCATCGATCTGCATATTCATAATTTTTCTAAAATTTCAATTCATAATGATACTCTAAAACTTTGAGACTCGGTACGGTCAACGAGTCTTTTTATGGTCCCTTATTTTTTCTTTCTAATAATAACTTACTTTTATTATTATTATAACAACTTAACACGTACCCTGCCGGACATTTTTTTTAAGACTTTCCGTTCAGGCCAGCGTGGGGCGTATACACCCCACATTTTTTTTATGGTTGACACAAGCACGTTTTTTGTGGTATAATACACAATATTTCAGTAATTTAAAACCATAAATTTAAAAGAAAGGCATATCTCTTTATAAATTTAAACCAGAAAAGCAATCATTTTTAGTTTATTTCACAAAATATTGTTAAAAATATACCTTTTTTTTAAAGGCTTTTTTCCGACGTGGGAGGAAATTTTAGCATGGGGCGTATACGCCCCACGCGGCAGGGAACGTGTTAATTAGGATACCGTTCCGATGGAACAGCTACTCTATCGTAAAAAAGTACCCCGTGTAAGGGTTAACGCATCCCCTGTAACCAACGATACATTTTATTCACCGAACGTTGGCGTCTGGATGGTACTTAACGGAGTATCCAAAATCAGCATCGGAGTTTCGGTCATCCGTTAACAGGAGCGTTTCCGCGGCACTGGACCCAAAACCGAACTGTGAAAGCTTGATAAATAGGTCAGCTCGCGAATTGGAGCCCTGTCTCGGTGGCCACTCGAGCCTGAATTTCCACGGAAATTGTGTTAATTGCAAGTTCTCGGGCAAGGATGCATCGATTAACCCCACCGGGTTATCCGGTTGAGGGAGGATGCACAATTTTTGCAAGATCAAGAGGAACCGTGAGATTCAACGACCCGTTCGATTTTGCTATTTTTAGGCGAACCTATTGAACGTTCCGCCTCCTCGATATTAACACTTAGCCGACCGAATGGGGAGATCTCCGATTTTTTCCTTGACAAAGCAGTGCCATTGATTCTATTTACTTTTGTTATTAGTTGGTCCTAAGTTAATGTCGAATTTATTAAAAATTAATGAGTTCCAAATAATAAAAATTGTATTTTATGAGCAAAATTTGCAATAACAATTACCATTATTCCTAATAATTTTTGCTGACATTTATTGATGAATTGATACGAATATACCCTAATCTGTTTCCCACTTAGCCCTGGAGTTTCAAGTTCTGTATGATGTATTCCTATTTCTTAGTACATTTTTATTATAATAGAAATATATGTACAAGAAGTGTCCGTAAATCTAGTGTTAAAATGAAATCTTGACGTCCAGGTCAAGACGCTCTAAATTTGCCAGGTAATGAATGGATTAAACGCCTCCAAATAATAAAAATTGTTCATCTGTGCGCCCCACGTTGAGAACCGCTGACCTAACCAATATGTGTATAAGTACCTGTCGCACAGTAACATTCTAGAGTTATTCTCTCGAATATGCCTTAATCTATTTCCCGTTTAGCTTTGGACTTTCAAATTCTGTATGATGTATTCCTATTTCTTAGTATGATACATATATATTAGAAATATATGCACAAAAAGTGTCCTTAACCTCTTGACGCCCTTGGCCACATATGTGGACATTTAGTATTTTATAATTATAACGCTCACTGGGCACAAATGTGAACGTTAAGTTTTTTCGTGAATTTTTATTGTTTTCCCAATTCTTTTTGCTTTTTGTATCCCTATTAATTATGAAACGAATAAATCATAATAAACGAAAAAATTAAATCATTCTTTTCCTTCCTACAAAAAATCGTCCCTGAAGAGGTTAAATCTAGTGTTAACACATTGTATGCCGGCCCCGCGAAAACGCGGGTTTGGAAGTCTGTTGCTTTAGCGCCGGGTTTGCGATAATACAACATTCTTTTGTTTGGCGATTTGTTTGTTTCTATTTTTCGTTATCGTTAAATTGCATATAATGAATATACAAACCAATTTTAGTGTTTTACAATAATGTATAAAATTTTAAATATTTTCTTCACCTACAGTTTTAAATGCCTCAGATGCCACCGGCATACAATGTGTTAAAATGAAATCTTGACGTCCAGGGCAAAATGCCTCCAAATAATAAAAATGGTTCATCTGTGTAACGTACGCCCCACGTTGAGAATCGCTGACCTAACCTATATGTGTATAAGTACCTGTCGCACAGCAACATTCTAGGGTTATTCTCTCCATTGTACGTGCACGCCTGGGTAAGCCAGGCGCCCGCTCTCAGTGGGTGGCGCACCGAGCGCGCGCGAGCACTGTGCTAAAATTAGACGCGAACAGAGGGGGTTTATTCAAATTACTCCGCAGCGTGCGCGAAGCTCGCTCGCTCGGATCCGAGGCGACGCGGCGTTACCTCGCACCAGGAGAATGAACCGGCGCCTTTGGATAACGCGGCGTTTTCCACGTTTCACGAGTGATGCCGCGAAATTAAACGAGGCCCGTTGAGCCGCCGGGCTTAATGAAGCGGCAGCTCCTGCGTCGATCACGACAACGCTCCCCTTTCAAAGGGTAATAAGATCATGTCTTCGTTCGGGGCCGGAAGGTCGACGTCAGGCGAACGTCACGGGGAACGTAGAACGTTCTACTTCTGCTGGATTCGCTGCTGAGTTTCAAATGGATGGAAATTTTTGGAAGGGAAACTATTTAGTGGGACTGGGCGAAGGTGAATTTTCAATTATTAGCGAGCATTGATAATATTTAATATCTAATTGATACTAAATTTGCGATAGGATATTTAAGATGGAAGAAATCTTTTTAAGGGAAACTATTTAGTGGGACTGGGCAAATGTGAATTTTCAATTATTAGCAAGAATTAATAATATTTAATATGTAAGTGATAATAAATTTGTGATAGGATATTTGGGATGGAAGGAATTTTTGTAAGGCTTTAGCAGAGGTCAATTTTCAATTATTAACGAGCATTGATAATATTTAATATTTAAGAGCTAATAAATTTATGATAGGAAGTATGAGACGGAAGAAATTATTTTAGGGGAAGTATTTAGTAGGATTGAACAAATATCAATTTTCAATTATTAGCTAACATTAATAATATTCAATATTTAAGTGTTACAAAATTTGCGATAGGATATTTGAGATGGAAGGAATTTTTTTATGGATTTGGCAAATGTCAATTTTCAGTTATTAGTGAGCATTGATAATATTTAATATCTAATTGATACTAAATTTGCGGTAGGATGCTTAAGGTGGAAGAAATTTTTTTAAGGAGAACTATTTAGTGAGATTGAGCAAATGTCAATTTTTAATTATTAGCAAGCATTGATATTTAATACCTAAGGGCTATTAAATTACAAAATATTTGAAATGGAAGGAATTTTTTTAAAGGGAACTATTTAGAAAGATTAGGCAAAAGTCAATTTTCAATTATTAGCGAGTATTGATAATAATTCGAACTCTTAATGTTTCAAAAATGAATAGAACGTTTCCGTTTTTGTTAGATTGATCATTAAGCTTGGAATCAAAGAATTTCTTTAAACAAAACGACTAATTTAAATTGAATTAACGAACATTTTCAATGAAACACAGGAGTTTTATATTTCAAAACTTTGAAATAACAAGAATTATTAGCGCTTATTTATTTCAAATGAAAATTGATATCTATTTAATTTAGATAAATAAATACATTTAAAAACAAGCTAGGATCAATTTCGATAAATAATTTAATTTAAGAGAATGGAAGGATGACAAAGTTAATTGAACACCTAGTATGTAGCCTTCTCCTCTGTTTTATTCCCTGGAGGTGTCACGAGTGATTTCAGAGGAGTTATGGCGTCGACGCGTTGCTTGCCGTGGAACGCCTCGTAAAACAGGCTGTTTTAAACGAGCTGCAGCTACGAAACTGTTGTTTTACCGCCGCGTTTATAATGCATAATTCTGAAAATGTTTTCCTTTCCACTGCGAAGTCGGGATTGCGTTACTACGTCAACAAGCCATTCATAATCATCAGCCATAGTTCTCCGAGTCAACAAAGTGTTAACCTTCGACTGATGACGTGAAAATGGCCTTCGTCAAAATGGCTACGCGCGGTGCAATCGATAATAATTATGAATATTCTCCCTTTCCTCTTTTAGTCAATAAAATAAATATCATTTCAATCTCTAATGGAAAATTATACGTTTATAAAATATTATTACATGATAAGTAAAGGACAAAAGTTTAAGACCAAGATGGTCAAGGAGAATAAATAAATTAATTAATAAGAAACAACACCATAAATAAAATATGTATTCTATGGTAATCGATAAATAGTGTTCTACCATAATAACAATAAAAATAAATAGATAAACAATACTTGCGAACTATAAAATTAGTTTACCGTAATTTAAATACCGTAATTTAATTTATTCAATTGTAGAAAGAAAGTTTTATCGAGTATTGTACAACATTGCATAGTACTTTGATTAATGCTAAATAATCGGACAAAATTTATAACTTAATTTTGCAAAAAATCGATGGTCAAGAATCAAAACATTATTAATTAATGTCTAAATAATAAAAATATCCATATTCTAGGTACAGTAGCGGACAAAAATTTAAACTATCTAATTTATAAGGAATAACAGTATAAATAAAATTTATATTCTATGCTAATTAATAAATAGTGTTCTACCATAATGACGATAAGAATGAATACAAATTTTATTTATACTGTTATTCCTCATTAATTAATTTATTTATTTAAGACCAAGGAATTAAAGAAATTAAACTAAATAATTTATAACGAATATTTCATTATGTGCTAATCGATAAATAGTGTTCTATTATCACAAATAATAAAAATAAATGTACAGACAATATTTGCATACATAAAACTATGTTCAACATTGTCCTCTCGTCTTAAACTTGTATCCGCTACTGTATTACGCAGGATAAACGAGAACAATGTTCAAAAACATACCGTGGTCTTCTCCAAACAACGAAGCAGATGATGATGCTGCAGCTCGAAGATATCCTCCTCCTTGTAGTTGTCCTCCAGCTGAAGGCCGCTCTCCTGCGCGGCCAGTCGGGCTTCGGCCGCCTTCTTTTTGCTCACGAAGGCCGCTCCGCTCGACGCTTTCGCGATCCTGATGCGTGCCAATCTGGCTTTCTGCAATCAGACACGTGTGATACATATACCTTATTTGGTTACCATAGAATATATAAAGTATGATGATAAAAGTGTGAAAAATGTTTGTGTGGATAAGTGAGTATGACAGTTTGGAGAGAATGACAAAAGGTGAGTGTTATCGTTTATATGTGTAATGAGTGGTGCACGGTATGAACATCTAATTGTTGTGTATACTGTATGACTGAAGAATGGGGGAGTGGAGAGACAGAGTGCGAACGAATCAATCCGTAACGGACGATCGTAGAGTAAAAAGCGAGCAATAAAGAGTGAGTTATACAGGGTGTTCGGACAGCCCTGGGCTTAAATTGAAAGATTGAAAGGTAATTACAACACCAAGTTATAATTCTTAGTAATTTAATTCGGTATGGTAAATTTTGAAACAAGGATCCACGCGTAAACCTACGTTACAACAGCTGGTCGCGCGGATGCCGGATATACAGGGTGTTCGGACAGCCCTGGGCTTAAATTGAAAGAGTAACTTCCTGAGACATTCTAAGACGAAAATCAAGAGTAACGATTTTGCGTTTGAGGCTTCGTTTACGAGTTATAACTAGTTAAAGATATCGTTTAATCCGGATCGTTCGACGCTTGAGAGCGGGTAACCGAGGCAACTCGGTCGGTAACGTCGCTGAGTCCACAGTGATGCTCAAGCGGCGAACGGTCCGGATTAAACGATATCTTTAACTAGTTATAACTCGTAAACAAAGCCTGAAACGCAAAATCGTTACTCTTGATTTTCGTCTTAGAATGTCTCAGGGAGTTACTCTTTCAATTTAAGCCCAGGGCTGTCCGAACACCCTGTATAAAGAGAGTGTGTAAAGAGTGTAATTAAAAATAGCGTTATCACCTTATTATTATCATTATTATTATTACAATTATATTTGTTATACTAAAAAACGTTATTAGTTATTTAATCCACCAACAAGAGCGCTATTAAATGATCGGAAAAAGAAAAGAAAAACGAAACGAAACCGCGATGGAAAACAATTGGACGCTGCCAAGGTGTCGAAAAACTCGGTGTCTTCACGGTCAACCTAGCTCGACGCGGTTGTTGGAACGGGATCAAACATTTCGAGCAAAAAATTGCCAAGGGCTGAAAAGAATTCCGTTGCAAAACTGGCATCGAAGGGATAAGAGAACAGAATGTCTTCGAATAAAATTGTAGGACTTTGAAGCGGGATCCGATTATCGTAAGAAATGACAATTTTCTGAGTTTCAAAAGGGTTTATATTGTATTTTGATTGTATTTGTATCAAATAGTACAACTTCGTTTGTCAAAATCTTTAGCTATTTAAAGCCCATAGCTTGATAAAAGCTGTCCTCTTTTTATCATTTTTTGGAATTGTATTCTTAAATTAAAGTGTAACCAGCTTGACTTCTTTGGGAGCAGGCTGAGCCAATTTAAAAACTTCTCTGTAATAGCTCTTAAGTATCATAATGTACAATGATTTCTTTTTTTCTTTTCTTTTTCAGGATTATGTACAATACCTTCGTACTTTGTAGGATCTAATAGCCAGTAAATAAAACAATAATAATCATAATAATAATCTAATATAAATATAAACATAATATATAAAAAAGGAAATATAAATATTATAATTATTATTAATATTATTATTAATATATATATTATTATTAATATTATTATTATAATAATTTTGCATTTTATATAATAAATTTTACAATTCAATACAATAATAATAATTATTATATTATTATCATAATAATTAATTATTATATTATTATTATAACAATACAATTATTATTATTACAATACAATACAATACAATAATTATTATTATTATCATAATTAATAATATCATAATAATTATTATTATTATTGTAATATTTATTATAATACTATTATAATAGTATATATTATTATTATAATAATTACTATTATTACTATAATTAATTGTTACATTATTATGATAATAATTATTATTATTGTATTTTATTGTAAAAATTGTAAACAGCTCTTAGCAGGTGTAAATTTTTATGCTCCCTCAAGATCTCTCAGGTCTATTTACATTTATTTCATACCAATAAAATACACTTCTCGTTTTATTAATTCCGATGTCATTACACGTTTTACCATGATACGATACACTATTAACGATCGTTTGATCGTGTTTGCGAGTCGCTGTATCCCACCCAGCTTTGTTCACCCGAAGACAATGAAGATGCATACACCGTTGTGTGTTACGTTGAAAAATTCGCCCGACGAAATCGCGGCGACGACAACGGGCGGGAACGCATCAGGTTTTCGCGCTTTCGGGAGCGCGAATTCGCGCGCATAAGAAGTCATTAACACTAACAACGACGCATTGTCTCCGACTGTTTTTTTTTCCCTCTTTTCTCTCTCCTCGCGCCTTTTCGCCCATTGTTCCCTCCGGAGGCGCCTGCTGATTCCCAGCTCGGTCAATTAAGCTTTTAGCGAGGATTTGCCGCCGAGAAATTACCGTTGCGCGCGCCATTCAAACGCGGCGGCGATCCAGCGCCGCTTTAAGCGAGTCCACGCCCATTTCCGGAACGATTATGCCCACCCCCGACCGCTGGTTTCTCGCTTCTTTTACGATTCCACCAGACACTCGACGAAGTTGTTCAAACGGCCGTTTCACGGGGGATTCGCCGTGTTTGCGGGAACTTGTGGTGAGGTAGTTGCGAGTTTATGTTAATTTTAGCGAGTTTGCGCGGTTTCGTGGGAACTTGTACGAGTCTCTGATGATTTCTGGGAATTTATGTTAATTTAAGCGAGTTTGTGTGGTTTTGCGAGAACTTTAGTGAGGTTCTGATAGTTTCTATGAATTAACGTTAATTTGAGCGAGTTTGTTCGGCTTTGTGGGAACTTGTACGAGTCTCTGATGATTTTAGTAAATTTATCTTAACTTAAGCGAGTTTGCGTGGTTTTACAGTGATTTGGATGAGCCTCTAATGATTTCTGTGAATTTATGTT
>JAOPTO010001673.1:44346-57397 GCA_033822845.1 Tetrapedia diversipes
TTTGAGGCTTTGTTTACGAGTTATAACTAGTTAAAGATATCGTTTAATCCGGACCGTTCGACTCCTAACAGATTTCTTAGCGGTCCGCAAAGGGTTAACCCTTTCGCGGCGGAGCACTCAGAAATGAATTGCGCTCTAAAGCCGCGTCCACATAGAAGAGAACAGTTCGCGAGCAGCTCGCGAGCAGCACACGAATTGCTCGCGTGCGGTTCGCGAGCTATTCGCCAACGGAAAACGCAGCATATCCAGACTGGAGCTCGCGATCAGTTACAAGCTTGTTCGCTCTAAATTCATGGGCAGTTCGCTATTAGCTTTTGCCATATACTGTGTTACAAACGCGTCCAGATACGCTTCGAGCTCGCGAACAGTTTCTTTGATGTACCGCTTCCCGAGCGAACACTGTTCGCTGTTCGCTGAGGAGTTCGCTGCTCGCTGTTCGCGAAAGTGTCCACACTACTGGCGAGCACAGCTCGCGAACTGTTCGCGAGCTGTTCGCGAACAGCAGTGTGGACGCGGCATTAGGGATGGGCAGCAAGGGTACTTGGATTAAATGAGAACACTCGAGGTCCGCTTTCTATAAATTCCTCTGAATGACTACCTTTATTCTTTACTGGTTGTCCTTACACTCCTAGGTTCGGGGGTCGGTCCGAAAATTACCTGCCCCCGAACGGTACACTTTAAGGTGGGGAGGTACAAATTAAATACTGCTCTTTTCCCAAATCCAACAACGATGTCCCATGAGAGGAAACTGCCGAGTGCAAAGGGTTAAAATGTTTAGAAGAATAACGAAAGGTTGGACTATGCTTGATGACGGTTCTGGGGTAAGTGCAGTGTGGAGTATAAAGTTTAAAGGCGATTTAATTACATTGTATCTATGAAATTTTAATCGAAATTTTAAAAACGGTCATTTGACCGGTTGTGGTTGGAATAGTGTTAAGAAATGACAATATAAATAAAATTCGTGTTCTATGCTAATCAATGAATACTGTTCCACCATAATGACAATAGAAATGAATAGAAAAGCAATATTTCCGAACTATAAAATTACGTTTCACATTGTCCTCTCGTCTTAAACTTTTGTCCGCTACTGTACTTGCGAATGGGACTGTACATTTGAACGTGGCGAAAATTTCCGGATCGTTTTCTCCTCTTTCAGATAATTTCATTTCGAGAGATCGTTACGGTTCGAACCTTAATAACGATCAACTTTTTCCGCCCCACCGTGATTCACACCGCCGCTAAAACTTTATCGAGGATCCGACCGAGCAATTTGCATTACGATGAAAATCTACACGGTGGCGCGGGCCGCGAGCATGAAAGTTTCGACGGTGTTCCCGCTTATCGGGTTTCGTGGATCTCGCGGAAATTCTTCCGCGGAATCTCCCGAACAGGCCGCACAGTGATGTACGATTCGCTGAATTACGAAGCAATCTTAGTTACGAAACCGCCCCCTCGCGATAACGGACGAAATCCGGCTCGAGGATTCACGATTACACAGGGTGTCCCAGGTTTTAATGTTCAAACTTTGTCGGTGTATTCCATGGCACGAGGTAAGAAAAAAATGTTATGCAAACATACAGTGGCTCCAAAAAGTATTCGTAGACTATGTCACAAATAAATTCGTTTAACTCTGAAATTCTGAGTCTGATAGAAGTATTTGATAAACTCTCTCTCACCCTCACTCTCTTTCTCTCTACCACTTCTCTCTCTCTCTCCTCTCACATATTCTCTCTCAATCCCACTCTCCGTCTCCACTCTCTTTTACACTCCTCTCTCTCTCCCCCATTTCTCTTTCTCTCCTTCCTTTCTCTCACCCTCAATCTCTCTCTCTACCACCCCTCTCTCTCATACTCTCTCTCCTCTCACACATTCTCTCTCAATCCCACTTTCAGTCTACACTCTCTTTTACTCCACTCTCCCCCCTCTCTCTCTCCTTTCACATACTCTTTCTCAATTCCACTCTCAGCCTCCACTCTCTTTTATTCTCCTCTCTCTCTCCCCCCTCTCTCTCACCCTCATTCTATTTCTCTCTACCACCCCTCTCTCTCATACTCTCTCTCCTCTCACACATTCTCTCTCAATCCCACTCTCAGTCTCCACTCTCTTTTACTCCACTCTCCCCTCTCTCTCTCCTTTCACACACTCTCTCTCAATTCCACTCTCAGCCTCCACTCTCTTTTACTCTCCTCTCTCTCTCCCCCTATCTCTCATCCTCACTCTCTCTCCCCCTTTCCCTCACCCTCACACTCTCTCCCCCTCTCTCTCACCCTCCCCCTCTCCCCTCCTCCATCACCCTCACTCCCTTTCCCTCCCCCCCTCTCCCTCTTCTCTCACACACTCTCTCTCAATCCCACTCGCAGTCTCCACTCTCTTGGACTCTCCTCTCTCTTTCCCCTATTTCTCTTTCTCTCCCCCCTCTCTCTCACCCTCACTCTCATTCTACCACCTCTCTCTCTGACTATTGCTATATCTATATTTTTCACCTCAATTGATTACTTTCATCGCATTGACCATCTTTTCATCCATTTCACCCCCTTGCTGCTCTCTCTCTATCTGTACCAGATATTCTTCGCTACACTCATTCCGCAACACGAATCTTAATGTTTACTTACGTAGTTTATCATACGCACTCGCCACACTCATCCTTCCATAACCATATTACCACACTCGCAACACTGTGCGCCGCTATAATGCATAAACCGTGTGGCGTGGCTGCAGGCAGTAAAAGCCGCGTCGTGGCTGCGCCCCTCTAACCTGCATTCGAGGACAACTTCCTGACATTTCGCAGCCGCGGTCTGCCGCGTAAACATCCGCAGACAACCGAGTCGATGCCACGTGACACCTTGCAGACTCGAGGAATCGCGCCCACTCAACCAACCCCTCCTACTGTGTGAACGCTAATCGTTAGCCGACCAGCGAAAATATACGATTCGCCAAGGATGTACAATACCTGTCGGATGTTTAAGATCACTTCGAGTTCTGTGGCGAAATTTAGATATTTATGGAGTAAAGTAAAACATTCACCTTTGTGAAATGGAATCTGGCAGAATTGACATACAGTAACGGACAAAAGTTTAAGACGACAATACAATGCAAAACATAATTTTATAGTATGCAAATATTGTTCATACACTTATTTTTATCGTCATTATGGTAGAACACTATTTATTGATTAGCACAGAATACTTATATTTTTATTTCATATTAATTAATTAATTTGTATTCCTTGACCCTTTGGTCTTAAACTTCTGTCCGCTAGTTCGCTTGACTCAAGAATTTTCTATCTTAGTGAGTCACAATTAAAAACTGAATGTTATGGATGAAAGTTTCAGACCAAAGGATCAAGGAGGATAAATAAATTAATTAATAAGGAATAACACGATAAATAAATTAATTAATAAGAAATAACACGAATAACACGATAAATAAATTAATTAATAAGAAATAACACGATAAATAAAATTCGTATTCCACGCTAATCAATAAATAATGTTTTACCATAATATCGATAAAAATGAATAGATACACAATATTCTCAAATCATAAAACTGTTTTGCATTGTCCTGTCCTCTTAAACTTTTGTCCGCTGCTGTACTTATTTTTATCGTCATAGTGGTAGAAGCATTGAATACGAAATTTGTTCATCATCCTATTTCTTATTAATTAATTAATTTGTTTTCTTTGACCCTTCGATCTTAAGCTTTTGTCCGCTACTGTACATTCATTTCGACTATTATAACCTCCCTACTGTCGCCATTTCTCTCGAAGAATGGTCACGTGCTGTACGCATCTCACATCGCATTGTCTCGCTGGCAACGTTTCCTTGTGCAATCATATGTTAAATTATCTAATTTAATACCCACGAGATACTAAAACAGCGCTTTTCCTATCACGCGTTCGCTGTTGCGAAATTTGAACGCAATCCACTGGGCGGCTACAATCGCTCGTAATTTCTAATGGTTGCTTCCTGACGGCCGGCTATTACCGTTTCGAGGCGAATGATTATAGCCACCTGTATTACATGGCAGTGAAAACCTAATCGCCCACGAAATTTCATTTCCAAGAATTATTCTATTGCATTAAGCATTAGGTGAGCCGTTTTAAGCGACACCCTGTACATGTATGAAATACAGTTGAGCTTATAACGTTAATAATTATTATTTCACAATACATTATTTACCATTATTCAAATACTTTATTTCTTATTAATTTTACTTTTTTTTTTTACTAAATACCAACTTTAAATAATATAAATTAATTAAGTGTGTACAATCAAAATTATAAATAATAAATTACAATGAATTATCTGGCTGAAAGAGATAAAAAAGAAAAAGAACAAGGTCAAAGATATCAGAAGATAAAGAATTGGAGTCAGAGACTGAAAAGGATATTTTATTATTTTCTGTTTATTTTATTTGTTAGGATAGCAAATTAGATCAGTAAGTTAGGTAAATATTAATAATATGCGAGACAGTTCTTTTAAGTCAGGTGATTAGATCTTAAAATAAGTGATAGATAAGATTAGCTTAAAGGTTAGGAAAATAAATATATTGAAATGCAAGAAATAAAGATCGAGAAGTGTGAGCGAAAGAAGTGAGTGTTTGAGATTAAAAAACAAAAATGTAAACCAAGTCCACTTTCTTGGCGGTTGAGCCGAAAATAAACGTTATCTATCTAATTACGATGAATTACATATATAAACTGTAAATAGACTTCTAGCAAATCTATCGAAAACGAGAAACAACGGGTGCAACGGTGGTTCAGCAGTAGAAAGGGACCGGAAGTGGTCACCGACGCGGAAGGTCCCCACGGGATGATCGATCGCGGGTTTCCCCCGCGACGTGGGCCACCGGAAGCGGAAAGCTCAAATTTCCTGGCCAGGTTCCAACGAGATCGTCCCGCAGTTGGGCGAAAAAATTAACAGGTCGCGCGAGATTAATCGGTTCGACGGTATCGCTGTAAATTACGAAGCAGATGAAGCAAAACTTCGGTACCGTACGAAGAACAACTTCGAGAAGATGAATCGCCGCGAGTGTAGACGATGTTCGAGGCCAACATAGAAATCGAAACACGACGTCTGTTTGTACGTTTATTTAGCTGCGACAGCGGTGTGTTGCTCCCGATAGACTTCGAAGAAATCGCAAAATACTTGTACATTGCAAAGAAAATGTTGAATGCGACGAAAAAATTGTATATGTAATATGTGAAAATAGACGAAATATCAAAAATTCAGCAAAGCATTATACCATTTCGAAGGTAAAACAGATGTCCATTTCGATTTTCTCAGTCGCGATCTATTCATGAGCAGGGTACGCCAACGCGATACATACATTAAATCAAGAGGACACAGTGTCAGGGACACGATCGCGAGTCGAGTTCGGCAAGCAAATTAATCGACGTGGTCGCTAATTAATTCGCTTATGAATGGCAGTTTTTATCGGGCGACGGCTACCTGTTGTTGTATCGCGTCGAATTAATTAACCATCGACATGCTGCGAGCGCCGCCCTTCCGGCCATATAATAGTAATTACCATGACAGAGAGGACCCTTCGTTTGGCAAACATAATCCTCTAATAGAAAATGCCGCATCGTCGAAGGATCGATTAAACTCGATTGACTGGAATCCCGGATCTATTCGATTTATTTGCCTCTGTTACGCGGAAAACCTGGTCGACCGTTTCTAATTTTAACGGCTCGCGATAGTATTCGGAGGGTTTCGACGAGATCAAGTTCAATTCGTGTTTATGAATTAATTATTTCACCTTGGTAGAGGGTCGGTTCGAGGTTGCGGCGCTACAGCTCGACGAAACGAAATGGAAGGGAGGAAATCGGGTAATCCAGTAGCGAAATCTTTACGCTACCCCTTCTCGCATTCTAATAGCATTGACTCCCCATCCAGAATGCAAGGAGAAGGGGAAACGTAAAGATTTCTATTGGCTGCTCTGCTCACAGCTGACGGGCCTCAGGGCTCACGGCGAGAGCGGAGAAATGGAGTGGGAGTCATGGTCAGCAGAGTGCATGGAGAGGGGGAAGCGTAAAGATTGCTATTGGCTGTTCCGCTTATGGCTGACGGGCCTCACGACTCACGGCGAGAGCGGAGAGATGGAAAAGAAGTCACGGCCAGTAGAGTGCGAGGAGAGGGGGAAACGTAAAGATTTCTATTGGCTGCTCTGCTCACAGCTGACGGGCCTTACGACTTACGGCGAGAGCGGAGAGACGAAAGTGGAGCCTATCTCGACAGAATCATAGGAGAGGGAGAAGCGTAAAGATCTTTATTGGATGCTCTACTCACAACTGATGGGTCTCACCACTCTCGGCGAGAGCGGAGAAACGGAGTGGGAGTTATGGTCAGCAGAGTGCATGGAAAGTGGGAAGCGTAAAGATTGCTATTGGCTGTTCCGCTTATGGCTGACGGGCCTCACGACTCACGGCGAGAGCGGAGAGATGGAGATGGAGTCATGGTCAGCAGAGTGCGTAGAGAGGGGGAAGCGTAAACACTTCAATTGGCTGTTCCACGTATGGCTGATGGGCCTCATGACTCACGGCGAGAGCGGAGAGACGGAATGGGAGGAGTCAAGGCCGGCAGAATGCGAGAAGAAGGGGAAGCGTAAACTTCAACTGGCCACTCTGCTTCCAGCTGACGGGCCTTATGACTCACGACGGGAGTAGAAAAATGGAGGGGGAGATTCTTAGCTGTCAAAGTGCGTTGAGAGGGAAAAGCGTAGACTTCACCCGGCCACCAAGGTCGAAATGTGTTCGCGAACAGAAATACGAGTGGGTATGGTTTACAATAAAACATAAAACTTTTGGACCGTTCGTTCAGTGGTACAAGCTTTCTACTATTCGTTGATGAGATGGAGACCACGGGGTGAGACAATGATAAAATGAACATTTTATGTACAGTAACGGAGAAAAGTTTAAGACCAAAGAGTCAAAGAAATTAAACTAACTAATTTATAAGGAATAGCACGATAAATAAAATTTGCATTTTGTGCTAATCAATAAATAGTATTCTACCATAATAACAATAAAAATGAATGTACAGACAATATTTACATACCATAAAACTATGTTTTACACTGTCCTCTCGTCTTAAACTTTAAACGCGCAGTTCCACTCGATGCTACTAATTTACTAATTACAATCTCTTACAAACTTTACTAATGCGGAAAATTAAAATTCCCCAGCAGAACGGAGAATAAAATTAACGAAGGTTATCAATACAACCAAAAATACACAAAAGTGTATAAACACGAAATATGCTAGTAATCTTTCTACTTGTCAATTGTTTCCACGTCACTGAAAATGTTGTCCTAATCAAAAATTCTCTGTAACGAGAGAATAAGCTCACAAATAGTGGAGATTGTGTGTACATTGTAACCTTGTTTCGTACGATAATGGCTCCGAAAAGAGTCGGTTTTACGAGTGTATGTTGAAACATTGCTACACGATGTTACAAGCGCCACTAACTTTTCCCCAAGCATCGAGAGGATGCCGAAATTTCGATTCTATTTGAAGGGAAGCCCTTGTCATTTTTCAGTGATCGTGGCCCAGATGTTGCTGTACAGCCGGCATTCATCATCTCCCTGCACACCCGGACAGATGATTTATGTTTGCTCGTTATTCTTGTCGACTCTACGTCCCGACAGCGTTATTGTGTGATTTCCAGCGAAGTCACTCATATTTTGATCGTGTGCGCGACGATTGCTGTCCCATTCGAAAACGTCACAGATGCACGAGTAATCAAGCGTTCTTGAACTTCGTTCGGGATAAAAATACTCTTATCGTTTACAAATCGCGTACAGTGGCTACAAAAAGTAATCGTAGCATGTTTCGATTTCTGGATTTTTAAGCAAATTCAACGCTTGATCCTTGTAATACCAAATGTATAAAATTTCAATTAATTTTCTGTGGGCCGAAGTTTTATTTTGAATATAAAAAAAATTTATGGAACGAAAAATCAACAATTATAATACTAGATACGCAGATGAAAAGAAATTTCCCAGTTGAAACAATTTTATATTATAGAATATTATATGATTAACACGTTGAACGCCACGTCACCCATATCTGGGTGACGGCTATGTTTCTTGTAAACGGTTGACACTTTTCTAATTAAAACAAAATTTTGGAGGTAATTTATACTAATTTTATTTGTAACACAATTATGATAAGTATATACGATATAAAGTAACAATAGATTATAAAGTAAATATAACATTGCGCTGTTTACACTCCGAGTTTCGGGTTTAGGTCTTGGGAGAAACTCCACCGATTTACGCTCGGCGTTCAACGTGTTAATATACAGGGTGTTCGGACAGCCCTGGGCTTAAATTGAAAGAGTAACTCCCTGAGACATTCTAAGACGAAAATCAAGAGTAACGATTTTGCGTTTGAGGCTTTGTTTACGAGTTATAAGTAGTTAAAGATATCGTTTAATCCGGACCGTTCGACGCTTGAGCATCACTGTGGACTCAGCGACGTTACCGACAGAGTTGCCTCGGTTACCCGCTCTCAAGCGTCGAACGGTCCGGATTAAACGATATCTTTAACTAGTTGTAACTCGTAAACAAAGCCTTAAACGCAAAATCGTTACTCTTGATTTTCGTCTTAGAATGTCTCAGGGAGTTACTCTTTCAATTTAAGCCCAGGGCTGTCCGAACACCCTGTATATACGTCATCGCATGAAAAAAAAAACAAATATTTTTAACTAAATTCCTTTAATAACAAAACCACTTAAGAGAAAGAATTGCATCCAACTAACGCCTACCAGCATCTATGAAAAAAAAACTTTCCACGGAGCACAAAGCTTTAAGATAGCAGCAGTGAAATAATTCACGTCCCCAAGATTTACACGTTTCTAGATCTCTTCCGCTTCATCCCTTATCTCCGTGCACGCTACACCCTCTTACTCTTAATGTCGAAAGAATGGGCCTTCACGTTTCCAGGTTTACTCAAAGCCACGATTCTCAGCTCTGAGAAAGGGCATCCGTACAGGGACACGAACACACGTACAGTCGGTCAGAAAAGTTTCCATGCGCTTCTGAAGTTAATATGAATTAACAACAAAATTCGAAGAGGATATATAAACGCCATTCATCTTACATAAATTACAGTATTGTAAACGAGAGCCGAAAAGTAAAGAATGAAATTATCATATTAAAGTAGTCCAAATTTATTGTACAGATCTCCCAAAGCTATCTATCTGTCTATGACGATCTATCTCTGCTAGTCACCAAATGACAATTTCGCAAATTGTCAGATTTTTATTTGTTTGTTTATTAGTCAGACTCAGAGGTTAAATAGTCATATGTATTTTTTAGTGTACCATTTAACTACACTAAATCACGTTTAATATAGGCAAATCTTAGTAAATAATTCGAATTTGAAAATTTTTAAAGTTACTATCATTAAACGACTAACTTTACTAGTCAGACTCAGATGTTAAATAGTCATATGTGTATTTTAGTGTACCACTTAACTAAACTAAATGACCTTTAATATATAAACGAATCTTAGTAAATATTTCGAATTTGAAAATTTTTGAAGTTACTATCATTAGACGACTAACTTTGTCAGTCAAACTCAGAGGTTAAATAGTCATATGTATATTTTAGTGTATCACTTAACTAAACTATATGACGTTTAATATAGGTAAATCTTAGTAAATAGTTCGAATTTGACAATTTTTGAAGTTACTATTATTAGACGACTAACTTCACTAGTCAGACTCAGAGGTTAATAGTCATACGTATTTTTTAGTGTATCACTTAACTAAACTAAATGACCTTTAATATATAAACAAATCTTAGTAAATATTTCGAATTTGAAAATTTTTGAAGTTACTATCATTAGACGACTAACTTTATCAGTCAAACTCAGAGGTTAAATAGTCATATGTGTATTTTAGTGTATCACTTAACTAAACTAAATGACCTTTAATATATAAACGAATCTTAGTAAATATTTCGAATTTGAAAATTTTTAAAGTTACTATCATTGGTCGACTAACATTATTAGTCAGACTCAGAGGTTAAATAGTCATATGTATATTTTAGTGTATCACTTAACTAAACTATATGACGTTTAATATAGGTAAATCTTAGTAAACAGTTTAAATTTGACAATTTTTGAAGTTAGTATCATTAGACGACTAATAGTCACCTCTCGAGCGCAAAGGGTTAAAATCAAAAGCTTTTGCGAGCGACTGTACGTGCACTTCGCGGGAACCTCGCGTGGCGGGCGACGATTAATCCCGGAGAAGATGAGGGAACCTGGATGCCGCCTGGCCGATAAGAAAACAGAGAACGCGCGACTCCAACGCGATCGCGGTCGACGGTTTTCGGATTCCCCTCGCACACCCTCCGTTCCCCTCTCGCCCCTGTTTCAACCCTTTGGTTGTCTCGGTTCCAGGGCGGCCGACGGTAAGTTAATTAAGCGAACGTCGACAAATAACACGCGGGTCACGGACGGCTGGAAAGGGGCGGGCTTTCGCCTTTCGTTTCAAGAAAGGGCCGTCAGAATAAAGTACGCAAGACCTACTTTCCTGGAGCATTGATGGTTCAAATAGTTTAACGTGGAAAATGTTCGACGGTTAAAAATGTGGAGGCGAGGGAAACGATGTGTATTCTCTCTCGTTCAGGTGTACGTCAATCATTATTTTCTGGGGTACTTCTGGTAGCCGGTGGTCAACCCTTTCGTGGATGCTTGGAAATTTTAGGGGATATCAGGAAACGCGTTTTCATGTGGGTGGAACGGCACGAATAATGGCTCTGGTTAATTTTGAAGTTTAGCATAGAACAATATATATTTAATCTGAAGAATATATTAGATTTTTACAATCTCTTTCTCTTATCTTACTCTGTTCTCTATGAATAGACTATGAGTAGACATTTAGGTTCGTGTTGTGGAATGAGTGTAGAGAAGTGTGGTTTGTGAGATTTGTATGTGTAGATAGAGGGAGCAGCGATAAAAAAGACAATGTCTGATAACAGCAATCTTACTTAACGAGTAATTTATATTATATGTATAGAGAGAGAGAGAGAGAGAGAGAGGTGGTAGAGAGAAAGAGAGTGAGGGTAAGACAGAGGGGGGAGGGAAAAAGAAATAGGGGAGGGAGAGAGGTGGTAGAGAGAAAGAGAGTGAAAGAGAGAGGGGGAAGAAAAAGAGAAATAGTGGGAGAAAGTGAGGAGAGTAAAAGAGAGTGAAAACTGAGAGTGGGATTGAGAGAAAGTGTGTGAGAGGAGAGAGGACAGAGAGTGGTGGTAGAGAAAAAGAGAGTGAGGGGAGAAAGAGATATAGGGGGAGAGAGAAAAATGGTAGAAAGGAAAAGGGTGAGGGTGTGAGAGAAGGGAAAGAGAAAGAGAGTGAGGGTGTGAGAGAGAGGAGAGTAAAAAAGAGTGGAGACTGAGAGAAAGTGTGTGAGAGGAGAGAGAGAGAGAGGTGGTAGAGAGAAAGAGAGTGAGGGTGAGAGAGAGGGGGAAGAGAAAGAGAAGTAGGGGGAGAGAGAGAGGAGAGTAAAAGAGAGTGCAGACTGAGAGTGGGATTGAGAGAGTGTGTGAGAGGACACGGAGAATGAGAGAAAAGAGAGAGAGAGAGTGTGTGTCAGAATTATACTTCATCGTGTTTTTAGTGTTAATAGTACTTGTATAAATAAATTGTATTTATTATTCTTACGCATTTGCTCAGAAAATCACTATAAAATTGGAAGAAATATATATTATTACAAAGTTGCTACATGATTGTTCCAAAGAAAGACTTCGTTTCCTTGTTTCAGTATTTTACATCCTCGAATAAAGCGAAAAAGTTTCGGTGGGTAAGTACTTACGAGCGGTGTCATTTGCATGCAATTCCAGCTCGTTACGCCCACGAATAATTTTCTCCCGATTTGCCTAACAACAGGGACCAGGGCAAAAAAGAAAACGGCCAAGGAAAAAGGTTATTCACGCGGGGCCGTCGCATAATCTCGCGGAGAGAATGGGCGAATTCGCACATTACGTTACCCTTCTGATAGCGTCGCGACGCTCGAGCTATTAAACGCGGTGCCTGGTCGTTTTTCCCAGAAATTATTCAGCCTTTTTCCCCCTCTTGTTCTCTGAAGCACTTTCCTCGGTTGGCTAACCCTTTTGCTCTCGAAATATTAGTGGCGTAGACGATTTGAAATGCTACACTTTAACCCTAGATAACTAAACTTAACTCTTTGCACTCGAGAGGTGACTGCTAGTCATCAAATGATAGTTTCGTAAATTTGCATACTTTAGTTAGTTTGTTTATTAGTCAGGCTCAGAGGTTAGATAGTCATGTATGCAAATTTTAGTAAATCACTTAACTAAACTAAATGATGTTTAATATATAGGCGCATTTTGGTAAATATTTTAAATTTGAAAATTTTTGATGTTAGTATCATTAGACGACTAATTTTATTAGTCAGACTCAGAAGTTAAATAGTCATACGCAAATTTTAGTAAATCACTTAACTAAACTAAATGACGTTTACTATAAGCAACTTTTAGTAAATATTTCGAATTAAAAAATTTTTGATGTTAGTATCATTAGACGACTAATTTTATTAGTCAGACTCAGAAATTGAATAGTCGTGTATGTAAATTTTAATATATCACTTAACTAAACTAAATGACGTTTACTATAGGCAACTTTTAGTAAATATTTCGAATTAAAAAATTTTTGATGTTAGTATCATTAGACGACTAATTTTATTAGTCAGACTCAGAAATTGAATAGTCGTGTATGTAAATTTTAATATATCACTTAACTAAACTAAATGACGTTTACTATAGGCAACTTTTAGTAAATATTTCGTTAAATAGTCATGTACGCAAATTTTAGTATATCACTTAACTAAACTAAATGACGTTTACTATAAGCAACTTTTAGTAAATATTTCGAATTAAAAAATTTTTGATGTTAGTATCATTAGACGACTAATTTTATTAGTCAGACTCAGAAATTGAATAGTCGTGTATGTAAATTTTAATATATCACTTAACTAAACTAAATGACGTTTACTATAGGCAACTTTTAGTAAATATTT
>JAOPTO010001674.1:0-21130 GCA_033822845.1 Tetrapedia diversipes
ATATAAAAAATAGTGATTTTGAGGAACCGAGAATACGTTCATCCACATCATCAGCGGACAACAGACTGAACAATAAACTACATATTCCCAATGTGGTTGAAAGGCAATGGGACTGTATTGTTTGTTCTGATAGAAAAAACATCAGATGGCAGACGCCAAACGACCTATTATTGTGAAACGTGCATAAATCAGTCTCCGATTCATATTGGAGAATGTTTCAAAATGTATTATACTGTACAAGATTATAACAAGTAAAATGTTGATTTTTTTTGCAAATATATGTTCTTTGATATGTTTACTGTTGGAAATTGAATACAGAAATACTACGAAGCAAAAATTAACCATAAACCAGCTTTCTCTTAACGTACTTTCTCAAGGGCTTCTTCCAAGAAGCTAAGCCACATCTGGCATTTTAGAAAGTTCGAAAACATCGAGAAACAGAACTGCAGGGGCTGAAGGACCCGGACGGGGTTGTAAGAATTTCGACCACTGCGTTCTGCTAGTCTTGTGACAAAACTCGCTAGGTGCGGTCATAATTGCCCTTCCTCGTGCTATATAAAAGTATTAATAAATATCTGAGTATTATTTCACAAATAAGAGTTTATTTCATTCAGCAATATAAAACCCCATTCCCAATATTTACAAATTCATATCAATCAAACATCATTATAATACCTTACTTAATTCCACAGCTATACTATATGTAGGGATGCGATCGAGCAGATGCGAATTTGGGAAAGTCTGAAGAATACTTGAGTTGAGCGATTGTCGTGTGAACGCAGAATGTTTGCGACTGAGAAATTCTGTATGGTCGTGACCGAATGCATCGAGTAAGAAAGGTTGACAATTAGAATGAAAGGAAACGAGTGTTTGGAAGAATATATGACGGGGAGCAAGCATTAGACGGTGAAGACAGAAAGTATTGAGCGTAGAAAGAGTGTTGAAGAAGCTAAGTAGCCAGCGTAGAGAAAAGAACTGTGTAGTTTACGAAGTATAAGCGTAGTTTGTGAAGCATAAACGTAGTTTGTTATTTTGTGTTCGTTTGTATCGTTTTAGTTTTATTAAATACACGTATATTTATTATTTTATTCAGTATTCTTTCTTTTTCTTTTTTTCATTTATAACCTTTCCTATAATATCTTGAAATAAAATGTTTAGACCTTAATAAAACACTATATCATTTAAAAGCTAGGTTAATTTCCTACATTTTATTGTATTTTATTATTAGATTAATGTTCTACAAACAAAGTTATTGCCGTTTAAAGTGTAGCACCTAGTGGTGTATGAATACTTTCTTCGGTTACTGTATTTGGAATATTGTTCTGAGGAAAAATGTGTTGTGTACACGATGGACCGCGGATTCATTTTCGTTTTCGAGATATGAAAACTATGTAAATAAGTGATGTAAAACTAAAAATAAGTGCTTAACGTTTGGAGATACAGTAGAATCTTCTTTATGCGAACACCCATTATCTGATTACTGTTCTCAGACATTCTATTATCCAAACAGAGTGTCATCTAATAATAGTTCCTTGTCTTAAAAAGCTATGAAATTTGACAGTGAAAGAGGTACAAGGTATACAAATATTTAATCAAATTGCTAATTTTTACTTAATAATGTCTTTAATTAAGTAATTATTCTATTTTTCTCTTATCCTTTTTATTATTTTATCATTTTTATCATTAAATTATTAAAAATATTATTCTGTATCATTCGAAAATCCTTTTATCTGAAATCTTTTGTCTCCTTATTAGTTCGTATACGAGAGGTTCTACTGTAAGCATTTATTTCTGAATTGTATTGTAATTAGATTTAATTAACTTAATCCATGCTGACGAACAAATGAAAACTAATCTTATTGTACAATAACACCTTCTGTATCGAGAATAATCAAGCAAAACTTTCAAAAATTAACATTTTGCCGGCCGCACATTTATCAAATCTCGCAGGTTCTATTGCTCGTTAAAAGTGATATTTATTTATACAATCGTTCGTAACATAAGTAGTTGCAATATAATTATTATCAAAGAAGGTGTTAAGATAACTGTTACACCATTTTTATTGCATAGTCTTAGATTTTTAAGTTACACAAACATCGAAATAAAGCATCGTCGCTGGCGAAAAAAAGTCACGCATACTGTTGTATTCCCGGTGAGAAGAAATACCGTAACACGAGGTTTATTTAAAAAGTTTATTCTTAAGAGTGAGGTCGAGCGGGGACTGTCGTGGACTGAACTCTAAGTGCTGGTGATCTGGAATCTGGTACCTTTAAATGTTAGGAAAAGTAGAGTGGTAGGGATGAGATAGGATGAGGAAAATTTGGAGTTCAAGGGGTACGGATGAGTTAGCGGCCAAAGGACGTGGATGAGTCAGTAGAAAGTGAGGGTTCAAGCAGTACAATGTTTGGAATAGGATGACTATTGGACGGATGACTGTTGCGATAGGATAGTTGATAGGAAGGAACGATAGGAATCCAACAGTACGTAACAGCTGCCGACAAAGTGTTAATATACAGAATTTTATTACATTCTCTTCATTCCATCGAGCGTCTACGAATTTTCATCTTCCTTAAACATTTGAATAATGTTTCAATTAATAAATTGTTCCCAAGTAAAGAATCCACAAAAGTTGCAGAATTCTCGAAAGGCTTTCAAATTCAAAAGCTGATAAATTCTACGAACTTAAAATACTGAAAATGGTTAATCGTTCGAAAAAGTATACAGAATTCCTCAAGTAGCATTTTAATTAAACATAAGTATACGATATCTTGAAGAAATTGCAATTATAATCAAAGTTTCACTTATAGGAACGACATTTCGTTCGGATCGTTCAGTTTCGATCCATCTCTGCTTAAAAATTCGTCATTTCAACGTCTCGACGTATCCAAATTTCGCAGGATGCTTCAACATCAGCTTACCAATCGGTGGATAGAGGCAGGAATTGAAATACAGGGACGGTCGATCTTCGGAGGGGGTCGAAATTAATTGGACGCGTTGTTTGGGTAATCGATGGTATCGGCTCGATCGAGTCCTCCGCTCTTTCAACCGAGAATATTAATTGTCAATCGAGCCGGTGATTCCAGACGGAAGGTGATCGCGGCTGTTTGCATTTCGGGAAATTGGAAAAGCGAATTTGCTGATGGTTGACGGCAGCCAGTAATCTCCATTTCCTTTCGTATCGTTTCCCCTTTTCGTTGTCTATCGAAATGTAAACTTTTGGAGAAGTAACTAAACAGGATTTATTATATGTGTTGAGCGTCAAAAATGTCGCTCCTCGCACGTCGACGATGTGCAAGTATTTTGTTTTGGGTAAGATTAAGAGACACGGACTATGTCGGCTCTTTTAGGATTATGGTTGATGTATTTTTCTGATGTGTCTGACTTGACTGTGTGAACTGATGTGTTTGTATCGCTGCTACCGACCACCAACCACCCTCTGCATTGTCACACCCGCTGATTGGTTATTTCAAATACAGAAAAAATACCAATCAGCGAGCCTAAAATTTGGTTAGGTCCTCCTCCCTGAGCCCTTAGTTCGCTCATGGAGGAGAGGTATGGCCGTGTTAGTGGTGAGGGTGGTGGAGCCGGTTAGCAACGACGGAAAATTCTTCCAGGTTCTGACCTTCGGTCTTTTACCGTTACAAATGTGTGTCAGGACCCTTCGGAAATTCCCCGTTTATGAGACGGCCTTAGCTATTGAGGACGAGAAACGCGAAACTTATTATCATAAAACAGTTTTTAACTGCATGCAAATAAACTAAAATACTAAACTCAAAAATAGCCTTCGTTCCGCGTCCGTGTCATAAACTGTGTAATGGGCGACATGACGGTGCTGATACATTGTATCTCAACAATATGTATCCTTGCTTTCTTAGATATAAAACATATATTTGAATTTATTACAATTACAATTCTTCACACGCTCTCTCTCTCTCTCTCTCACTAAGCACAGCAACAGTCACCCACACAGACAGAACACACCACGCATACCAACATACTCACATGCATTACCAACTCTTGCACTCTCAATTCTCTATTCTCATTCACTCCTACGAACCATCTACATTCATACTGTACAATCACAGACATTCCATGCACAATAAAATCAATCACACAGAACGATTTCTTCCCTAAATAACTGAGAAACGAAAGTTATTCGCAAATTACTTGAACATAATATCGACCGTATTATATTAGGTGTGCAAATTAATCGGTGCTTTTACATTTAACCCTTTGAGCGATCTGGCCGTGTTTTGTACGTCGATTTAGCTGCGAGAACGGTGTGTTGCTCCCGAAATACTTCCCGACTTTATTGTAATCGCCTTGTATGGCGAAAAGTTTTTCTCTTGATGAGGTTGATTAAAGTTGATATTGAGAGAACGGAGGTAGGCGGTATTCAGGGCGTACGCTAATTGGAGTCTTAACCCTTTGCGCTCGAGAGGCGCCTGTTAGTCACCAAATGATAGTTTCACAAATTTTCAAATTTTTGTTAGTTTGTTTATTAATCAGACCCAAAGGTTAAATAATCATATGTGTAAATTTTAGTGTACGACTGAAATAAATTAAACGAAGTTTGATATAAATGAATGTTAGTAAATATTTTGCACTTGAAAATCTTTGAAATTAATATTGTTAGACGGCTAACAGTCGCCTCTCGAGCGCAAAGGGTTAATTTTTTGACTCCAACCAAATCGGTGTATCGTCCTGATGTATGGAGGAGTGAACATTCGAACTCCTCCATATAAAAATCGAGTCATTTCGGCACCGCGTAGCGATCGTTAGAAAAAATCGCAAGAAATCGGAGCAATCGTCAGAAGTCAGTATTCATTCAAGCAATCATTCGTTCAACGTTCAAATCACATTTTTACATCACGCTTCTCTATCGAGAGACATTTCAACTAGGTTAAAGTAATTAGTTTTACTTTAATCAACGTCGCAACCGAGCGTACATGGGCTTTACGACCCCATCAAATTCACCAAGAATTGCGTTGACTTGGACGTAATAATTTTTTATTTGCTAATGTAGGAAATTATTTTATTGGCCGATGGGCTTTTACCTAAATTACGAGCTAGTGCAACGACTTATAATAATGAACTCTAAACGAACTATGTACTCTCTCTATGAACGAACTAACGAATTCTTAACGAACTGACGAATTGACGAATTATCCAAAAACGAACTAACTCTAATTATCGCGAGGCTTCCTATTTATTTGCCTCGGGCCTGATAGGCGGTTCCTGTCCTTACCAATCAGGACCTTCGGAAAAATGCCCGCCTTCGATATCCCCACGCGTTTGCTTCTAGGATATCGGCCGTCCACATTTTCTTCGGGGATCAGGTTTACGGCCGCGACTGTTTATCCCTACAACGCAGGCGTTGTTTAAAACGACGCCGGAAGATAACGCGGCCCCGAAAAAATAACACGGCGACACCTCGAAACCTAATCCGCGTCGCCTAAAGAAAGCAATGGCAATCGGCATTCGTTATTCTTTGCCGCTCTCCCCTATACAAAGGCTCCATTGATTACTAAATTGCCTACACTAATAAGACTCTTTGTACCCATTAAATAAGTTCATATATTTTATGTAGAAATTTTGAGTATATTGTTTTAAATAAAAATCTGTTTTCTTCCAAAATGTCCACGCGCTATGGGTACGCTTTCTGCGTACAAGCAGACCGAACCACTGTAGCGAAAGGATTAAAGAAAAATCTCTTTTCTTCCAAAATACACTATCCACACGCAATGTGTACATTTTCGGCGGGGTTTCCGTGTAAGAGTGGCGCTACAGTGGTTCGGTCCGCCGTAGTGAAAGGGTTAAAAACGGGGATGAGATCAAACTGTTGTACCGAAACATTCTACATAAAAAACGACTAACTTCGTCAACATACAGTATTCGCAAAAAGTATTCATATATCATTAGTTTCTCTACTTTGAACGGCGACCACTTTGTCTATACAACATTAATTTAATAATGAAACTCTGTAATCAACGTCGCGACCGAGCGTACATGGACTTTACGACCCCATCAAATTCACCAAGAATTGCGTTGACTTAGACGTAACAGAATATAACATTGCTACTTGAGTAGTTTATTTCTTTATTGTTTTCCATCTAGGAATACAACTTCTCCGTATTACAATCATCTCTTTGGCTTATATCTAGCTTACATTTATCCCATTCATACTGTTCACCGCCTTTTCCACTCACTCTTCTAACCTACTTACAATTACTCTTTCTCTATCCCTTTCCCTCTCGTAATACACTTATACTCCTCCCGCTACCCAATAATAATACTAACGATCATACTAATATCTCCACCATACTAATAACATTAATCATAATCATGATAATAATAACAATAATAATAATAATATGATAATAATAACAATACTTAACCCTAATAACTACACTAAACATAGTAACAATCTTAACCTAACAGGGATCGTAATCGTAATAGCCATAGGTCACCCTAACACCTCCTCCTCCCCATGGTCTATACCTGGTTACTTCCCTATAACATTGCTACTTTCAAATCACCATAAAGCAGGAAAGATATTTTAATTTGAATGGAAGTTACAAAGCGTTAAATGTAAAGGCACCGAATTAATTTGCACACCTAATATTACAGAAAGGGTAAGAGAAAGTCATTCGCGAACATTCTGTTTCACAAATTTTAATATCATCTTTGCCGTTCGTTTAATACATTATTTAATTAATATTAATCAACTAATCCACTCTCAACAATACCAACGTTATATTTTTCATCCCTTTCCCCAATCCGTTCGTATGAAATTGAGATCAAAGCGATCCCCACAATAACCTAAAACTGGCTGTAACGATGTAGGCACGTGAATAGAAAATGCATGGCGTGCGTGCTCAAATAACGAAAACCCACCGCAGAATACATGCGCGAGAGTGAAGCGAAATAGATAGCCCAATTGCTGGGGAGCAAACAGCAGCAACCGTTTTTGTCCAAATGAAATGATTGCACGGGGACGACGCAATTAGGGTTGATTAGTAGAGTTTTGCAGCCCCTAACAGGCGGCGATGACGTACCGCATTACCGGATCGTTTTTGCCGGCAGCGATGAAACGAAATGAGACCTAACGAGTCGATTGCTTGCTATTTATCGTCCGTACCAAAATGTACGAGCATGCATGCGTTACCTTTAATCAGCAGCGCGGGAAAGTGGCCGTTGTAAGACCGAAAAAGGAGGCAGATGTGAATGTTCGAAAAAGACGGTAGAAAACATTTGATACTCGTGACACTTGTCTAATATTCGAGTAAGATAAAGATAGGTAACATGGTTCGACTGATAAAACGTATCGCTTTATACGGCAGAGATAAACTGCTGCAAACGACAAGTTCGATCAGAATTCATGTAAATATGAAAACGAAAATTTATTGGTTTACAGTAACGAAGGTATTCGAACGATAATGTGACTTTAATTTCATTATTGAGTGTCGTATTTAAAACAGACAATTATGGCTATTCTAAAAAGCTTCCAAAAATGATTTCGAGGCGAAAATATATCATGAAACATACAGGTTTTGTAAATTAAATTCACTCTTTTGCAAATTAATTTCACCCTTTTTCAAATTGAATTCATCCCTTTGCAAATCAAATTCACCATATGTTACATTTTAGAAAAATATCAAGTCTAGGTTATATGTACTAAACATATGTAAAACTTTTGATTTCTTACTATATAATTAACATTATTTAATGTTTTTTTTTAGGTGTAATATATGATAAATTTTATTTGCAAAAGGGTGAAATTAATTTTCAAAAGGGTGAAATTAATTTGCAAAACCTATAATACATCCTTTGACACCATTCAAATTGCATACACATATACAAAACAATTTTATGCAAAATTTAATAGAGAGATAACGTCATCTATTCATTGCCTATTCGATAAACACATCAAAACTGTAACCCTTCCTATACATACAACTAAAACAGTTCAGAAACGACTGCTATATAATATTCCCTATGCAAAATCTCATTTAAAGGTCATGATGACATCCAACCGAATATTTATGGGATAAGAAGGTCTTAGTAGATCTAGCAAGGGTACTCGAATACTTTTATTAATTATTGCATACCGTGTCTACACTTCAAAATGTATCTTTTGCCATACCTGTACTGTTCAATTGTGCAGGCCCATGCGACTAAAAAAAAACATGGGAAAATTCGGAAAAATCCAAAGAGAGCCAAGTATCTCAAGTAGATTTGGGCTGCGTTGTTATCGACCACAACGTTTCTTAATTTCTAAGGTGGCGTATTGTCCTGACTCTTTCAATGGTGCCCCTTCCTTGACGATCACCTTGACTCTTACACCTTGGGTGACGGGATTTATGAATTACTAGTATGCTTCTTCGTTTCTCTTCGTTTTGTTTCTTCTTGCTTCTGCCCATGAATAAAGGCCGAACACCTTCTAAGGGTTCGGGAAATAGGAAGTGGGAGAGGGAAGTGGACAATTGTAAAATGGAGGGAAAAGTTCGGGAAAGGGAATTTACTGTTAGAAGGGTGGTGGTCAACCGGGTGGGTTAAGCTCTGACACAGGGAATACACGATAGTGCCTCTTCCTTGATGATCACCTTGACTCTTACACCTTAGGTGACGGGATTTGTGAATTACTAGTATGCTTCTTCATTTTTCTTCGTTTTGCTTCTTTTTGCTTCTATCCGTAGGTAAAAGCTGAGTGAATTTTAAGGGTTTGCAAAATAGGAAGTGGGAGAGGGAAATGGATAATTGTAAAATGGAGGGAAAAGTTTGGGAAAGGGAATTTACTGTTAGAAGGGTGGTGGTCACCCGGATGGGTTAGGTTCTGACCCAGGGGATACGCGATGGTGCCCCTTCCTTGACGATCACCTTGACTCTTACACCTTGGGTGACGGGATTTGTGAATTACTACTATGCTTCTTCATTTTTCTTCGTTTTGCTTCTTCTTGCTTCTGCCCATGAACAAAGGCCGAACATCTTTTAAGGGTTTGGAAAATAGGAAGTGAGAGAGGGAATTTGACAACTGTAAGGTGGAGGGAAAAGTTCGGGAAAGGGAAATCACTGGTAGAAGGGGGTGGTCACCCAGATAGGTTAGGCTCTGACCCAGGGGATACACGATGGTCAGGCCCAGACTTCGTGGTAATAAACCAGAGCCGGTTTTTTATGATACAGATAATAAATATCGATCCCTAACATGTGTCTCGAGCCGAACCCCTTCTTTGCACCCACTTTAGAAAAAGGAAAAGAAAGGAAAGTCTCGAGAACGATATGAACGAGTAAAAGGTCGTTCATACCATGAAAACGCAGCGCCCTGTAAAGTATTATTGTAAAATAAAGGTTTTTAAAATTATTTATTACTATGATTAATATGAATAAATGCAAAAATATACAGTATGTAGTAAAATATAATTCGACTCTGCCACGTGAATCTCTGTTTTATCCTCAGCTCTTTTTAAGATTCTGCATCTCTATACAACACTGGTCCCTTTTCTGTTTCGAGGAAACCCTTATAGGCCTTTTCCCACCCCGTGTTCGTTTGACATTGTTGACCCATCGGTGAATTGTTTATTGCCAACGGTTTTTTCCGATAGGCCTGGCTTTCGTCTAGTCGACCCACACTTTCATTTTTCCGGTCACGGTCTTTAAAACTACGATACTACATTATTGTAGAATAAATTTACTGTGCCAGTCTTGTCTATTCTTTAAAAGGTTCACGATTTTCCTTCAGAGCGTTTTTCCCCCGTTCCTACCCTCTCAACTTTAATAGGTATCCTTAACCCTTTGACTGCGGAGCGCTGTTGGACGAATTCATCAATATGGACGGCGAGTTTTTCGCTTGTCAGTCGCTGTGACTTGTCCACTGACTAGTGACCAAAACAGTACCCGGAAATTTGATACCATTCTTAGGGTTTAAAAAATAATAATGGCAAATAATAATAGCATATTTAATTACTAGGTTGCATAGGACAATAAATTCCATGTTGAATTAATCGGTAAAACAGTAATAAAGGTGTTATAGTAACAAAATACAGAGGGCGTATATTTACACCTTTCGTATATATTGATGGATTTGTGAGGGCGTATATATACGCCTTTCGTATATATTGATGGACTTATGAAGGCGTATATATACGCCTTTAGCAGTCAAAGAGTTAATCGTGTGCTTTGAACATAACGAGACGTTCTACCGTCTACCTCAAGTGTAGCCGCAGTATGATGACATCACCAGGGAGTCAATAAAAGTGTAACGGAACGTTTCCACGGACGATGTATAGGTGCAGCCGAACCTGCCGACTGCTATCAATCTTGGTTACGTGCCGGAATAATATATAATAGCCAATAATGTCGGAGCAATGTATCAAACTATTGGGTATATTCTATCGACAAGCTGTCACTGCTATTATACCTTACATCCAACATAAATATATTATGAATGACTGACACGGTGCGCGCACACACCCACACACACACAGGCGCAGACACACACACACACACGTGGACGGCGAACAAAAGAAAAAGGCGTGCCAACGTAGATGAATCCATCACTCTTCGTATTTACCCGAAGCTCATCTTCCTTTATGGCCAGTCAATGGCGGAAAGCCCGGAAGCGACAAAAGTTCGGAATTTATACTCCCGCTGGCCGTAAAGCCTGGACATTTATTATCGCACAAATCACAATCTGTTACACGGTAACGTTCTTACGCGAACCTACTACGTGACGCAAGTGAACGTCTGGATCGATGTTCTACGGACAAAGCTTTTAACGTTTGCATGCCCCCTGTCTTTCACGGATTAATGAAAATTCGAAGCCCCGTTCGAACGTGTAGGCAATTTACTAATCAATAGAGCCTTTGTATAGGGGAGAGTGGCAGAGAATAACAAATGCCGATTGCCATTGCTTTCTTTAGGCGACCGCGGATCAAACTTCGAGGTGTCGCCGTGTTATTTTTTTCGGGGCCGCGTTATCTTCCGGCGCCGCTTTAAACAACGCCTGCGTTGTAAGGATAAACGGTCGCGGCCGTAAACCTGATCCCCGAAGAAAATGTGGACGGCTGATATCCTAGATGCAAACGCGTGGGGATATCGAAGGCGGCATTTTTTTCCGAAGGTCCTGATTGGTAAGGACAGGAACCGCCTATCAAGCTCGAGGCAAATAAATAGGGAGCCTCGCGATAATTAGAGTTAGTTCATAGTTCAGAGTTTTTAGTCAGAGTATATAGTTCAGAGTTTTTAGTCAGAGTATATAGTTTAGAGTTTTTAGTCAGAGTATATAGTTCAGAGTTTTTAGTCAGAGTATATAGTTCAGAGTTTTTAGTCAGAGTATATAGTTCAGAGTTTTTAGTCAGAGTATATAGTTCAGAGTTTTTAGTCAGAGTATATAGTTCACAGTGCGTTATTAGAAGTCGTTGCATTAGCTCGTAGTTTATGTAAAAACCCATCGGCCAATAAACAATTTCCTACAAACGCAAGGATATCCACAGTGGAATAGGGCCAGTTGTAACCAGACACCGTAACCGGCTTTTGCGTCTCAGCGTCTTCTGTTCCTTCTTGTTTTTTCTGGATTAATTTCTTAAAAATTTGGAGTCCACGCGAACACGAGGAAATTCGCGGTAGAATAAGGTCAGTCGTAACCGACTTTTGTGTCTGCACGTCTGTTGCTTTTTTTACGGATTAATTCCTTGAAAATTTGAAGCTCGCTCGTGCGCGAGAGAATTCGTGGCAGAATATGGAAAGTCGTAACCAGACACCGTAACTAGTTCTTGCGTTTTTTAATCCTTTGACATACGATGGCGAGTTAGGGTCGTCATTTCATGTGTCTCTGTAGACTTTGAGGAGTCTGACTCAACAAGACTTGTTTTCAGCGAACGCCATGCAGTATATAATTATTAGGTGTACAAATTAATTTTAGTCTTTCATTTTTCGATGATGAAAAGGGTTATTTACAATTTGACTATCATAACGGTCTTTTTGGAGTCTTATAGTGTAGAGATCTAGCTTTTTAAAACGTTAGAATATTGCTTAATTTGGTCAACATAATCTAGGTAAAGAATAGTTTAAACGCTGGCGTGCAGCAAAGAGCACATTCGTTATTTTGTACTCTTCGCACTTTAGTTAAAAAAGAAAAGCCGCTGAAGCTGCAGAAATGATCTGTGATGTGCTTGGTGAGGATTTTGTAACTCATTCCACGAGCAAATACTGATACCGAAGGTTCCGGGAAGGAAATTTCGACCACCAGGATAAAAAAAGAATTGCAATATTAGGAGGAATTTTAGGAGGAATAAAGGAATTTTTAGATCAGTTCATCGAAATGAAACAGCCTAGTTTCTTCAAATCAGACATCACAGTTGCCCGAAAGATGGGCAAAGATTATAGAAAGTGAGGGAGATTACTTCATCCATTATCCTTTGGGCATAAAAATTTAAATAAACTCTGAATCTGCCAAAGAAAAGACTAAAATTAACTTGTACATCTAATAGATTACTTAGTTGCTTCACTCGTCTGTCGATTCTGCTTTGTTTAAAATATTCAAGATACACCCTCCTCCCCACTTTCAAAAAGAAATTCAATATAAAATGTTCTGTTTCCAAGCTTGCACGTAACTGTTTAGTTGAGCCAAATTAACACGTTGAATGCCACGCCAGTTTTACAGGGTGGCGCCACGATGAATTCTCTATTATACGATACAGGTACTGTTGAAATATTACCTACAACAAATAAGTTACGGTGTGTTACGTATTTTTAGATGTATTGTACTGCATTAATTTCTTCACACCATTGCATTAACGATGGTAATAATAAAAATTTGATAAGTATTGACATTTGTCCAAATTATGTATTTCTACCAATCTGGGCGTGCCGGTCCCTCGTGGCATTTTACATGGTAAATAGTATTTTTCGAACGCATCAAATTCCATTTTATTTGTATGCCAAGGGGTTAATGTGTCCCAATTTGTACGGTTTAATTTCTTGAAAATTCCGCGCCACCTTCAAACGCAAGGAATTTTATCAATAAAACGGAATCAGCAGTAACCAAACCAACAGATCGTTCTTGGTATTGATTCACCGTATAAAACGCGGCCGCGACAAACAGTGCCGCGTGGCCGGCGTTATTTATGTAAACAATATTCGACCCACAAAGTGGAATCAGACGGTACACGAGCAGACAGCTATCAAGCCATTATCCGAGCACACGGCCACGACTCACGAAGAACAGCACGCAAATATAATAGCCGCGTCACGATCGTAAAAACGCTATAACGGCAACCCGGCAAGTAGAGCAGGAGCGTATAGAGTCAGACCGCGGAGCAACCCCGGCGGCGTGCCCGAAATAAAATAATTCCTGGTTCCCCGGCCGAATGAGGAAACTTTTAAAGTTCTCGCGGAATAATAGCGACCACGTGAGAACGTTCCGCGGCTTGTTTTAAAAGCGGAAACAAAGGAATCAGCGGCAATGGCCAAGCGATCGTGGCCGCGCTCACATGCCACAGAGGCGCATTCGAATCGTGTACGTGAATCAATACCGAGGCAGGCCCCAGGCGTGAACGTCTGTCTCCGCAAAGTTTGCCAGATGTTGCATTAACGGCGGCGAGGTGTGACTGCAATGTATTATTTTGCGAAATGCACGGCGGCCGACACACACGGCGGGGAAAACTTGCAGCCGGGACCGGAAGCGTTTGAACGCCGTCTGCAGCTGCGATTAAGGCGACTACGGTATGAGCGACGGCGCACGGGGACACAGGAGCCGTCCGTTAACGCCGAATGTGAAATTATAGCGACAGTTTATGCCATTTACCCCCCCCCCGCCCCTCTACACACGCTTTGGAGCGAAGCCCGCGCTGCAGCGCAGCTTCGGGGTCGTTTACCACCCGTCGACCCTATCAACCATCATTTATCCACAACTTCGACGGTATAGATTTTTGAGGAATCCCGGTAAAAACGTCCGGTGAGCGGCAAAATTATTGCTCCCTCGAGACGGCCGCGCACCTGGTTACGCGGGTGTAACGGAATTTAGAGGATCGTTGGAGGGTTGCCGTTGGGAATAACGGAGAACCGTTTCGAAAAAATATCTGAGGGGCCGGAAAGATGAGGCAGCAACTTGGGGTACGCGTGCTTGGCCAACGTGATGTTCTTCAATTTGTACAGTACCGGGGAAAAGTTTAAGACCAAACGGTCGTCGAAAGTAACTGAATTGGTTCATAGGAAACAGTAGGATAAACGAAATTTGTATTTTATGCTAATCAATAAATAGTGTTCTACCGTAATAACAGTAAAAATGAATATATAGCCAACAATTGCAAACTATAAAATTATGTTTTACATTGTACTATCGTCTTAAATTTTTGTCCGTTACTGTACGTTTCTCTTGTAATCTTAATGCTTTATTCCTGTCAGTTTTCATGTATACAGAAGATGGTTAAAATATATGTTAGAGTTAGTTTAAAAGAAGAGAGGTCTTTGCCAGTTCAAGGTTCTGGGGTAAGTGCTGTGTGGTTCGTCACAGTCCTCTTTCTGGAAGGCTCCATAGCCTTCCCCAGTCCGTGGCCAGATCCTATAGGACAAAGATCCTTTCTTTTTGGCAATGCAACGTCGGGTTGTTCGCTATTGGAGATTATGGATTGAAAGGAATAAAATAATGATAACTGTTCACTTAAGATTTTACTAGACTTTATTTCTAAGGGAAGGTATATCGCTTTCTAAACCTGATCTCTACACAGCGAGAGGCAAGACTTGAATGAATAGAAAAAGGCTAAAGGACACAGTTCGTTAGGGTCCTCTAATTCTTACGCACAGCGTGGTAAGGAAAACCACTTGACCCGTTCCCGGAACCTCCTCAGCCGATAGCTCGACCTTACATAAATATTTCTTCGAGGCGATTGATTTTTGTTTATTCGTTAAGATACGAATTTCCAACATTCGCAATGTTTAGGCTTTTCCACGAATAATGTAAACAATACATCCTTTGGCGCCTGATGGCTGCACGCCTTCGAGGCGCCAGCCGTCAAGTGGCGCTTTGGGGTTGCATTCATAGTTTGTTACATGTTCTCTCGCTAGGCATACCAGATAACCAGTCATAATTCGGTCACTCGCCCAAATTACGGTCTAGGCACTTTTCAGCGACCACCCAAAATGTGCTGTCGCTAACATATATTATAGTAGTTGGAATATGTTGTTAAATACGTTAAGTATTGCTTTACCATTTAGGTATTTTCGCAATCTACATACTAGCGTGTTGCCAAAACCCATATGCGAGGTACAAAATATGTTAAGAAAACACAATTAGGTTTATAAAGTGTTTTAGGATGCCATGATCTGTTAGGATCTATCGTAAAATAAGAATGCAGGTGACAACACTAATAAAATATTTATTAACACATAACAATTAAAAGATAACAATACTACGAGAAGTGCAGAAGTGCCCACACGGGTTGCTAACTTCTAACTGGTCACTTTTGGCGTCCACGTTTCGGTCGCTGCCGAAAAAATTCCAGAAACCTGGGAAGGGGACCAGAGAAAATCCCTGGGACCATTCTGTTTCGACAATTCCGCGCAGTACCGGCAATAATAATTATTAGGTTTATTTTACTATTGCTGGTTATATGTACCCTACAGTGTCATACATTACTTTAATTATGGCAAATTAAACATCGAAGTTATAAAGTTGTCGTATTAAATCATGTTAGGATTTATTTAAAAATGGGCAGTGAAAAAAAAAAGAAAACGAGAAAAAAAGAAATACACCTATAATTTTGATATAACTTTAACAGTATAATTATTGTTGGATTTGGGAAAAAGCATTACTTAATTTGTACCTCCCCACCTAAAGGTGTGCCGGTCGGGGGCAGGTAATTTTGGGGCCGACCCTCGACCCTAGGAGTGTAAGGACGACCAGGAAAGAGTAAAGGCTAGTCATTCAGAGGAATTTACAGAAAGCGGACCTCGAGTTGTTCTTATTTAATCCAAATACCCTTGTTGCCCATCCCTAACACGCGTAGCATTTAGCGCATCTCCGCGACTTTGGTTATTTCAATTCAACAATTATAGTCTTTTACGTCTCGGCACGATCGCAGCTTTCTGTATACTGAATACTCGTATGATATGACCGATGAGTCATGTTTACTAATAATTGTAGCAGATGTCGTTAATGATCGTATTAACAAATCATATAAATCGTATAAAATCATATTAAATATATAGAAGAGTTAAGGATACGATAAAATATTAGAGTCTATGTACATTCTGTATTTACACCTACTACTGCCCATAAGTACGTCAATACTGCATTCGTTTCATCGAAAATGTATCACTATATTATGTTTTTAACTTATATTCCTTAATTTTCATTACGTTGCATAATTTTCATTGCATACATTAATTAACTTATATTATACCTTATATTTTCTAATAATCCTTCAACTAATGCTTCTAGTACGTAATAAAAATGTAATTTTATTCACATAACAATAACGATATAAATCTCATTTGGTTCACTAATAAATGGAATGGGCCATGGTTAAACAAAAAATATTAAGTAGTTTGAAAAATTTACAGCCATATTCAAACAAACAAAGAAACTGTACATTTTTATTTACACAATTATTTTTAAACACAATTATACATTTATTATTTACTTACTCAACAAGATCTATATTATCGTTTCCTAAAATCATCCATCATCCTTAGAGTATAGCTGTGAAAGTTCCATCTTTCTGAAAAAGGAAATCAATCGACTACTTTATCCATGAGAGATCGATATGAACTTACAAACGGAGTAAATGTACAAAAACTGCTATCCTATAATGAATTGCAAATCTCAAATAAAGATAACATTGCCAGGACACAATCTCTGTGATTTCAGCTCCAAAAAATGTCAGCTAGAAACACGACGTCCGATTTTACGATCGACTATCGCCGAGCAAGCACCTGTGCTTCAAGCGCACAAATATTCAGCCCGTTCCCGCCGAATATTAATGTAGGAATGCGATCGAGTGGGTATGATTCCGGGAAAGTGTGAAGAGTGCTTGAAGCGAACGATAAGCGATGCGTTACGTAGAATATTCGGGCTAGAGCGTTTCCGAGGCATGAAAGACGAGTGTTTGAAACAACGAGGCGACCGAGAAATTTCGGATGGACGTGACCCAATGTATTGGGAATGGGGTTTTATATTGCTATATGAAATTAACTCTTATTTGTGAAATAATACTTTGATCATTTATTAATACTTTTATATAGCACGAGGAAGGGCACTTTTGACCGCACCTAGCGAGTTTTGTCACAAGACTAGCAGAACGCAGTGGTCGAAATTCTTACAACCCCGTCCGGGTCCTTCAGCCCTTTTTGTTCTGTTTCTCGATGTTTTCGAACTTTCTAAAATGCCAGATGTGGCTTAGCTTCTTGGAAGAAGCCCTTGAGAAAGTACGTTAAGAGAAAGCTGGTTTATGGTTAATTTTTGCTTCGTAATATTTCTGTATTCAATTTCCAACAGAATGCATCGAGCGAGAGAAACCAAAAATTAGGAAAAATAAAACTCGTGATTGAAAGTGTTGAATTCGGATGGCAAAGGATTAGTGCGGAAGCTCGCTTAAACTAATTTATTATCTACTAACTAAATCTACAGACTACACTTTAATTTTATGTTAACACATTGTTGACCGGTCACGAGTTAACTCGTATCCTCCTGCTCAAACGTTGCTGACTGGCCACGAGTAAATTGTTCGATCACCTTTTGGCTTATTCAACTACCGAATAAAACGCTTACAATATTCAAGATTAATTTGAACACCTCCGCAAGAATATTCGTATAAATGTATCAAGTTTAGTCGTAAGTAGAGTAGAGAATTTTACAGGTCCGTGAAAACTACAAATGCGCACGACAATGCGTGAAAAATGCGTGTAATATGTAAAAATACGTGAAATGTCCAGGTTTGTTGAAATAGCTTAATATACAATGCCACCTATAAGTATGTGCGCATTCAATGAAAGCGTGATTACGGTATTGTGAGAATTAATGTGAACATGTGGCATTATTTGAGACTCTTATATATGGTTACATCAGCTTAGGACAAATTCAACATCAGCTTAGGACCAACTAATAACAGAAGTAAATAGAATCAATGGCACTGCTTTGTCAAGGAAAAAATGGGAGATCTCCTATTTTGTCCTCAACAAAACACTACTATTGATTCTATTTGCTTTTGTTATTAGTTAGTCTCGAACTAGTACTGTTCATAAATATTCCAAAATACAATTTTTAATAAATTTAACATCAGCTTAGGACCAACTAATAACAAAAGCAAATAGAATCAATGGCACTGCTTTGTCAAGGAAAAAATAGGAGATCTCCCATTTTGTCCTCAACAAATCACTACTATTGATTCTATTTGCTTTTGTTATTCGTTAGTCTTGAACTAGTACTGTTCATAAATTTTCCAAAATACAATTTTTAATAAATTCAACATCAGCTTAGGACCAACTGATAACAAAAGTAAATAGAATCAATGGCACTGCTTTGTCAAGGAAAAAATGTGAGATTTTCCCATTCGGTCGGCTAAGTGTTAAACTAAACTACTGTATCACAAAAGACTTGATTGATACACTCACGCCTAGCGTGCAACAAATAAAATTCTACGCAAATTCCGTGATTCACGCGTGAATACGCTCTGGAACGGGCCCCGTTCGAGCGTCATTTTTACGCGTTTCGAATCTAGATACAGACATTCACAGTCGCAATTTAATCGCGGCAATTAATTCGCCGCGGCTGCGGAAGCCAAAGAGCCGAAAATGTTAATCGGGCATCCGGCACCGTCCTAATTACACTTCAAAGGGTCAACACAGAATTCCGCGTGTTTCGAGGGTGAATAGTAATTCGACTTACACTGGGGCGCGCTTTCAAAAAGGAGCATTAAACGTCGGCTCTCGATTGACCTCGTTCTACTCGCTCATTACAAATATTATAGCAAGCAGTGTAAATCCCTGTTTCGCGTCCCCTTTAACGCGATTTCGAATTCGTTCACTTTCGATCGATCTCTCGGCAACGCGCCGCATGAATATTTATAATTTTAATACCGCGACGTTACTTCAATTAAACACGTACTGCATCGAGAATGCGATAATTAGCGTCGATTATCATTCAGCGTTACGTCGCGCTATGGAAATCGATCGACTCGGTTCCATTTTTATCCGGACAAACCTATTGTTGAAGAACAACGATATACAGTGGCTTCAAAAAGTATTCGTACACTATGTCACAAATAAATTCGTTTAACCTTGCAATTCTGAGTCTGATAGAAGTAGCTGATAAAACTTTGTGGGTATGTAGATCGTAATAGTATACGTATGAATTAATCTCTTCTGTTCATTTAAATGCCATTTTAACACTATTCCTACCAACACTTCACGTGTGCCTATTCCTACCGCGACATTCCCACGTAAGACAGACTACCAATCTTTCTCAGAAAATAAACAATGAAGAAAGAAGTTAATATTGAAAGATGTATTATACGTATATTTGAGGAAAAGTCTAAAGTTTAAAGGCGATTCAATTATGTTGTATATATAAAATTCTAATCGAAATTTTAAAAACGGTCATTTGATCGGTCGTGGTAGGAATAGTGTTAAAGGGGTGAAACCAGCGCTGAAGTTTCTGAGTTTTCTCCCATTTTTAAAAGATAACTTTGTAATGGCACTTGATGAAGCAAAACCTTTCAGATAGAAAATGTTTGATTTTTAATACTCTACCGCCTTGTCATAAGAAAAGAACCCAGAAAAGCTTGTATTCAAAGCATGAACAATCATTGAAACTTTGAGATTCGTTATCAGTCCCTTTAACACGTTGAATGTCACGCCAGTTTTATAGGGTTTGCCAGTGGCGCCACGATGAATTTTCTATTATACGACACATACACTATTATCTACAATAAATAAATTATAGTGTATAACTATTTTTCGACGTTTTAATCGCAGATATCTCGTTGATACCTCCAGCTTACAATACTACCATTGTCTTTATTCTTATTAACTAAGGATTGAACGTGATTTAACCCTTTCGTTACGGCAGTCCGCTCCGCCGAAATGACCCTACTGAACGGGCCACCGCGCCGAAAAGCGTACACATTGCACGTTGGTAGTCTTCGGTGAACACTAAAACGTCGTTCAACACTACCTTGAAATTCTCTTATATGTACACTTTTTTAAGAGCTACTTAACAACTGTTTCGTCATATTATATGAGAAACTTGAAAATGAGTATATTTTAAAGCATATTCAGTTATTTAAATATTTACAGATTTCGCGATTATTATAAATAAAAATACAATTTATGGTAATTACAACACCAAGTTATAAATATTGAATATAAATATTGAAAAAACACTGTCGAAGAATCCCAACAGCGCGACCGCACTTTCTCTAAATGAGTACGAAACGACCCAAACAGCGCGATAGCGCTTGTTTTATTTTATGTCGAGAAATACCAAGCGGCGCAATAGCGCTTGCATTTAAATTTTTATTTTGTAATGTATTATTAAATTATTATAGTATTATTATACTTATTGTAAAATGTACTATTTACATTAAAAGAAGTTCTGTGATGTACTTGCTTCAGCAAATCTGAGCGCGTTTCGACAATCAGTAAAGCCGCGTCCACATAGAAGAGAACAGTTCGCGAGCAGCTCGCGAGCAGCACACGAATTGCTCGCGTGCGGTTCGCGAGCTGTTCGCCAACGGAAAACGCAGTATATCCAGACTGGAGCTCGCGAACAGTTACAAGCTTGTTCGCTCTGAATTCATGGGCAGTTCGCTATTAGCTTTTGCCACATACTGTTACAAACGCGTCCAGATACGCTTCGAGCTCGCGAACAGTTTCTTTGATGTACCGCTTCCCGAGCGAACACTGTTCGCTGTTCGCTGAGGAGTTCGCTGCTCGCTGCTCGCTGCTCGCTGTTCGCGGAAGTGTCCACACTGCTGGCGAGCACAGCTCGCGAACTGTTTGCGAGCTGTTCGCGAACAGCAGTGTGGACGCGGCATAACGCACCGTCAGTTGTTCACAACGTTCGAAATGTGTTTGGTTTTCTCGACATGAAATCTCAACAGCGCGATCGCGCTGCGTGGGACTCAACGGTTAA
>JAOPTO010001675.1:0-17838 GCA_033822845.1 Tetrapedia diversipes
TATACTTTTTATATACTTTTTAAGTACAATTCTATACTTTTTATATACTTTTTAAGTACAATTCTATAGAATTCTATTCTGTACTTCTTTTCGTGCAGATTTTAGTTTCTTACAAATTTGTAATAATTCAGTCTAAAAATTTTATTGCTCATTCTTTGCATTAATTAATCGTATGCATGATCTAAATCACAAATTCATATAACTGAGGTTGCTAAGTACTTTCTATGACATCAGTTTGTGTTGTAAAATACACAACTATTTTTTATTCTATTGAAAATAGTTTAGGTTATCGAAACTACACATTTTTCTATAACCCAGAAGTAAAGAAAAATAGAAGAGAATATTAATTCATTTAATAATAATGAAATAATTCAAAAAATACCAATTACTTATTCAAATAAATTATTATGTATAGGTAACTCACGAAATCGATCAAATGATTATTATGACACACGGTTTATCAAATCCTGTTACATATACTTGTTGTTTAACAATCTTTCAAATATTCTTTATCAAATTCTGTCATACAAATTTGACTCTTAATAAACGTCTCTAATAATTCTTCTTCTTGATACTTTCCAATTTTTAAATTAATTGTTCTAACCGATAGGTACAATTAACACGTTAACTTCCAATTACGAGATAATTCGCAGCTTGCATTCTTACCTAGGACGCAAAGAGTTATCTCGTAGTATGTTTATTGAGCAACTACAAGAAAATTTGTATTTTTTTGGTGTAAATATGAATAGATGGCTTCAGGAAAGAGAAAAAAAATAATGGTTAGCTTGAAAAAAACAGAAAATTTATTTATAAATGAACAGATAATCATACAATGTTTGTACAACATATTAGGTCTAACAGGAAAGTTCTGTCCGATAATTATAATAAAATTGCATAGCTAGGCTGGGAAATTTTTTCGCATCCGCCATACTACCCAAATCTTGCAACCTCCAATTTTCACTTGTTCCTTTCTTCGCAAAATTTTTTGGCGGGGAAAAAAGTGCAAAAAATGAAGAAGATGTCGAAACAGCGTTACTTGAGTTTTCCGCTTCCAAAGACAAGGCGTTTTTCAAAACTGGGATTTACAGATTGCCATCACGCTGGCAGGAAGTCATAAGCAGCGATAAAAATTATATCGTACAGTAAATATTGTTAAATGTATTAAAAATTGCATCATTTTCTTCCTCTTCATAAACGGTCATAACTTTCTGGTAGACCTAATATAATTCGTAGGCTCCTTTTTTTAAAAGAACACAATTTATATGCTTTTTGATGTTCACCATGAACTGTAATTAGGGTTTTTAATAATATAATGTGAAAAAATTGAATTATTATTTTGGACCGAAATCCTGAAAAGTACCATGGCAGTCAACGTGTTAAATAAACAATTTTAAACTAAACAAAGAAAAGTATTCGATCAATCATGCGAGTCACTGCACAATCACCTCGCAGTAACTTTTAATCAAATAATATGGATATACAGCTATAATAATTATTTTAAAAGTATTTTATTTCATTCGCTTGCCCAACCCTGTTGTATCTTAACGCTTAGGATAGTCCCCGTGTGACGGCATGTTTGTTCCATAAAATATACGGCGTCTCATCGTTCCGAGCGTGCAATATGACTTACCGGGGACGCGTACATAGATTTTTATGCAAATTTTATTGATACCCGATCGTGGCCGATGATAGCGCACGGAACGTGCACGTCGTGCTGGCTGCAGCTGGTGAGAAATCGAGCAGATCACGTGACGCAGCCACGTGAGTGGCCGCCACCATTACTGGACGCCGCTGGCCGAATGGTCATGCCGACTCGTTGATCCTTCGAACTTAACCCTTTGCCGTATTATTTAACCGAAAGCTGCCGGATTTCTAAGCTACCGTTGCGGGACATTTCACATTTTTTACGAAATAAATGCGGTATAGAACGGAACTTATAAAACAAAAAACAAAAATTAGACATGGAGAAGTAAAACAATTGGTATTACTATAAAATCAGTATACTAATATTCTTGCGAAATAAATGCGACATAGAACGGGACGTATAAAAGGAAAAAAAAATTAGACAAAGAGAAGTAAAACAATTTGTACTGCTATAAAATCAGTATACTGATATTCTTACAAAATAAATGTGGCATAAAGAAAAAAAAATTCGACATGGAGAAGTAAAACAATTTGTATTGGTATAAAATCAGTATACTTATATTGTTACGAAATAAATGCAGTATAGAATGGGACATATAGAAGAAAAAAAAATAAGTTTGACATGAAGAAGTAAAACAACTTGTATTGGTATAAAATCAGTATATTTATATTGTTACGAAATAAATGCATTATAGAATAGGACGTATAAAAGAAAAAAAAATTAAGTTAAACATACAGAAGTAAAATAATTTATATTGCTATAAAATCAGTATATTTATATTGTTACGAAATAAATGCAGTATAGAACGGCACGGACAAAAAAATAAATAAATTAGACATGGAGAAGTAAAACAATTGGTATTACTATAAAATCAGTATACTTATATTCTTACGAAATAAATGCAGTATAGAACGGGACGTGTAAAAGAAAAAAAATAAATTAGACAGGGAGAAGTAAAACAATTTGTATTGCTATAAAATCGGTATCCTTATATTGTTACGAAATAAATGCAGTATAGAATAGGACGTATAAAAGAAAAAAAAGATAAATTAGGCATGGAGGAATAAAACAGTTTGTGTTGCTATAAAATCAGTATATTTAGCCTGATTCGACTGAGTTTCTCGCTGGGCCTAAATCCAATTGCATAGAAAAGTGGGGTAAAAAAATATAAAAAAAGTAAAAGTTTTAATTTTTAATTTTAATTTTATGTATTTTATATTTATATTTATTATACTTCAATACTCATTCCATTGAATTTCTTTTAAAATTCGAATTTAAAATTCTATTTATCTTTAAGAAACAGAGCGTCACCCAAATATGGGTGACGTGGCGATGAACGTGTTAAGTAACTTCACAATCACTATATATTTATGTAAATTTTCACCACATATTTAACGAATCACGTTTAATTGAAAAAGAAAGAAATTGGAATTGGTTCCACGAATCATGCTACTTTTTAACTAATCGTTCGAGATTGTACCTTTAGGCTTGCATGCGAAAGGAGGGCTTCCTTCTTTCGGTAAACGTAACAGCAATCGCGGGTGCGTGACCCGAGGTACACGATTACTGGGCTGGCGCGAAACTCGGATCAATTTGAAATATAACCTCCTCGTTATTAATAAAATTTGCATTTACAAGGGCGAGAAAGTGTCACAGCACGACACGCGGGACAAAAGACCGCCTCGGTGCAATTAAGTAGGATTTCCGTGATTATGCTCGTGATCCGTAACTAACGATTCCAAGGACACCGCCGTTTTACACTTTTTTCTTGGTATTTCAATTATTTCTCACGCCCCGGTATTCCGATACCTTTTGATTGTTTCAAATTCAATTAACCCTTTGAGTGCGAAAAAATTTTCTTATATTTATGATAAAAGTATGTAATGAAATGCGTAGTTATTTAATTTTGGGGAAACAATAAAAAAAGCAATAATTATCTCAAATTATTATATGAATATATATAATAATTTTTAGCAAAAAAAGTTTTTGGATTTATGTTTTCATAACATTGTCATTTTCAGATAAATTAGATTTTGACATGGTGTTATTTTTATTACCAGTATAACACTTATCTTAAAAAAATAAAAATAATTTTTAATTTTTATTACCATATATAAACCATAATTTAACCAGTTAAGTGTGTTTGACGACTATATTCGTCATGGAGATATGGCAAAATTTTATGTCATAACGACTATATCCTAAAATTTTGTTACAATTTGATATTTAAATTGTAATTTTGGCGAAAACTAAATTATATTCGTAAAGTTTAATATGTTTAAAATGTTTAAAGGTCAACACGAAATAAAAAAAAACAAATGAAAATTATAAATAATTTGAGTTGGATTTATAACTATATCTGTCATCGCCTGATTATCGCGACACACACTGGGTGGTGCTTTGTAAAGAGGTCGCCACAATTAACTGGTTAATAATAGTATAAAAAATCGAAATTAATGTGAACACAACCACTTTCAATTAATGCGAAAATTATAGTATCAAACAGCAGCGCTATCGCGCTTCGCCGCACTCAAACGGTTAAATTGAGGAAAACAGCCTGCCCGCAAAATTTATAAATGATACGTGTCTTCGATTAAAACACTAGATTTACGGACATTTTTTGTATACCTATTTTTAACATTTATATATTAACGAATAGGTATACATTCCAAAAGAATTTGAAATTGCAGAACTCAGAGGAAAATAAATTTGGATATATTTGTATCGCTCCATCGATAAAACTCAGCAAAAATTGCTAGGAATAATAGTAATTATTTTTGCAAATTTTACTCATGAAGTCTGAAACCCGTAAACCTAGTGTTAAGATTGCTTTAAAATCTTTCGAATTATTTAGAAGTGAATTTCAATTTATAACATAAAGTCTTTGTTTAACTACATTTTACAATAAATTAACAAACATGAAACTCCACTACCGAATACTTATTAAAATTTATACTAGGAATAAAAGTGTAATGTATTTTTTAAGGAATCTAAAAAATTTTCAAAGAATTTTGTTAAATACTTAAATTTCTATATGTAATTTATAGTTAAAAGTGGGTTAAGTCGACTTGTTCACAAATGAATTAATCAATTCTGTTAAATTTTGCCTTTTCAAAATTTTTATTAGATTCTCAACCCTTTATCAAGTTTATCGTATACTTGGCAATGCTGTTTTTGTAAAAAACGTTTTATTTTCAATTAAAATGCCACGAAACACTAAAAGTAGTATAGTCAATATATTTGATAAAAAATATTACGTAGCTTTAGTTTTAACGTTACAGCGACTCATAAAATTAACCAAATAGTCAAGTTCCATTTCTTTACCAGATTAAACCATGAACTAAATTTCAGAAACTGAATGTAAATTTCAGAAAAATATTATATGAAATTATCTGTAATTACACAATAATATAAATGCACGCTAATAAGTCCAAACTAATTAATGCAGATCTGTATCATACAATTTGCTGACTGAACGTAAAGTAAAAATTATTTCTAACTCGTCCTCCCAACATTTTTCTTTCAGTATAACTACAAATGCTAATTATTTTTATTTCCAACAATTGCAAACATTTTTCTTTGAACACGAACGTACACCAACAAGGCCAACCTAATTAATACAGATCAGAACTATAGAATCGGTTGGCCGAACGCGAAGCTCGTCCAAGCCGTTAGGGTTTGATTACTCGTTATCGGGGTAACTCTATCGTCGTCTGGCATCTGATAAAGCCTCGCGAGTAATTATTAATCATAGACCCGGCGGTATAACGATCCATCCGAGTCTTATCTCGGTGTCGAGTGATGTATGCAAGTGGCTGAGGCCTGTATGCCTCCGCAGGAGGGGTTGTAAGTGGGGTTGGCGGCGGTGGTTGGTGGTGTGTGCACCCGTTGACCCAGCCATACTCAACCCGCGGCCCACCAAGCTTTTATACGCAGCCCGAAACACTTGTACTTATTATCAGGTAGATACTTTTTAAACATCAAAGTTTAAGACGGGAGAACAATGTATAGTATAGTTTTATGGTTTGCAAATATCTAGACATTTAAAAAGACATGCCTTGAGTGACTGACTGATTCATCATCGTAGAGTCTAAACTACTAAAGTTAGAAACATGGAACTTGAACAATGGGTTCCTTTTATAACGTAGGCACACTCTAAGGAAGGATTTTTTTATTGTAACATAAGTAAATGAATGCAGTGAACAGCAACATTTTGAATTTTGAACTCTGGGAACATCCGTTATTTATACATTTAAGAAGACCTGACTGTCCTGAGTGACTAATTGATTCATCATCGCAGAGTCTAAACTTCTGAAGTTAGAAACATGGAACTTGGGCTATGGGTTCTTTTTATGACGTAGCACCCTCTAAGGAAGGATTTTTGTATTGTAGCATAAGTAAATGAATGCAGTGAACAGCAACATTTTGAATTTTGAACTCTGGGAACATCCGTTATTTATACATTTAAGAAGACCTGACTGTCCTGAGTGACTAATTGATTCATCATCGCAGAGTCTAAACTTCTGAAGTTAGAAACATGGAACTTGGGCTATGGGTTCTTTTTATGACGTAGGCATTCACTAAGAAAAAATTTTTTTATTGTAGTATAAGTAAATGAATGAAGCGGACGGCAACATTTTGAGTTTTGAACTCTGGGAACACCCATTATTTATACATTTAAGAAGACCTGACTGTCCTGAATGACTAATTGATTCATCATCGCAGAGTCTAAACTACTGAAGTTAGAAACGTGAAATCTGGACAATGTGTTCTTTTTATGACGTAGGCTCCCACTAAGGAAGGATTCTTTGATATTCCACCCCTCAAGGGAGTAAAATAAGGGATGAAGGTTTGTTTGAAAATCCGCTGATTTTAAAGCAAGCACTATGAAAACTGGTACCTAACTTTTTGGTTAGAAATAAAAAAATACATGTTTCAACGTTCTTGGAAAATTAACCCTCAAGGGAGTAAAATAAGGGATGAAGGTTTGTTTGAAATCGAAAATATCGAAATGAAGCATGGTGTCTTTAGAAACAACAGTTACATGCAGCCTCACTACAACTGGCTTTATTACATGCGTTATTACCGTATGCTATATGTCGCAAAAATGTTATATACTTCTTGTCACATTCCAAAGTTGTGTCATGATACGATGCATGTTACTGATATTACTTCACTGAAACACTGAAAAGACTCGAAGTATTGGGTGATAATTTTTTCGTATGTAGGCAATTTACGGATCGCTAGGTCATTTGTATAGGAAGGAGCGGCGGGAATTAATAACAAATGCTAATTGCCATTCATTTCTGTTAGGTTTTATGGGGTGAAGAAAAGGCTGCTGGAATAAACCACTAGATATATATATTTTACTGTTTATTAATATTTAAATGATCTTAACACTATGCCGTCCGGCGACACCACAGTGGTGTTTCGCGTAAAGAAGTGGCCGGCGACAGCACATTAGTATCGTTTGCATTCCGTTGATGATCTGTGGGGTTTTGTTGCTAATTTACTTAAATGGAATAAGTTATATACGTCACCGGTTAGTATTCATTTCCGAAAGCAATAAACGAAAACGAAGAAGTTGCGTTGTATGTACCAAAAACAAGAAAAGAAAAACAACAAATTTGATATGCAGGTCGTGTGGAGTTGCATTACATGTTGGTGATTGTTTTGCTTCGTATCATTCAAAAGAGAAATACTAAATAAGTACCAAAGAAAATGTAAATAAAGAAATATATAAAACAAAGAAATTTTACATTTATTTACATATGTACATTTTTTGAATTGAATTTTGATTGAAAACTCGTGAGAACTATCGATGAGATTAGTAAAACTTGAAATTTATCATTTCCCAATCTCCCCAAAAACAGCCGGCGACAAGCGAAGTAACACGATCAGTTCTGCCGGCGTCAAGCGAAGAAATGGTTACAAACGGGCCGGACGGCAAAATGTTAATATTATAGATATAATTACATTCTAACGTTCGTACGCGTCGCGAGCTCTTTGCTGACTAACTTCGGTCACATATTTCTGGTAGAGAAAGAGAAAACAAAACAAAGACACCTTATTAACTATCGATATCGACGGCTATGATCGATACTCTATCACTTTCTTTAGCGTTTTCTTTTCGACGCTGCTTCAAAGAACGCCTACGTTTGTAAAAATAAAGGGTCACCTGGTCAGGTAAGCCTGGTCACCGAAGAAAATGCGGAGAGCAGATGTCCTAGGTGCAAAAACGTCACTGAGGTCTGCACGAAGTGAGGACGTCGAAGGCGTGCATTTTTTTGAAGGTCCTGATTGGCAAAGACAGGGACCGCCTATCAGGCCAAAGACAAATAAATAGGAAGCCTCGCAAGTGGTATCAATTCGTGGTCTTAGTAGAGTCGTTGTCACAGTCGTATTAGTTCGTTGGCCTAGTAGAGTTCGTTATCATAGTCGTCGTCTTAGAAAGAATTCCGAAAGTACTTTATGTAAACCCCCCTTCGGCCAATAATTAATCCTACAGAAACAATAAATTAATACTAAAAAATAATATGTTAACCCTTTGACCACTCGAATTTAATGTGACCATGAATTATCGCCAACTCGCAATTTATTTTTTTATTCAATCAAAACAAAACTTTTCCAATACGTTATTAGCATACTTAGCTGTGACATTTCATGAGTATAATTAAAAAAAATGAAAACTCCACGGTAAAACTTGTGATGTCGCATACGCTGACAATGAGACATACGAGCGCAAAGGGTTAAAACTAATAATGAAAACCACAAAATATTAAAATAATCAACAAAAATTGCTAAGAATAATAGTAATTGTCTTTGCAAATCTTGCTTATGAAATCCGAAATTCGTAAAAATTATGGGGTTCTGAAAATCTAATGTTAAAAAATAGGTGACACTGAACTACATGTGGCATGCTACAAGTCGCATAGCGTTGCCTCAGTGGAATCACGCCTTTAGTATTCGTCGTCGTCGTCTTCGTTGCTGGTTCTCCTACTCGCCGGGGTTGCAATACCTCACCAAGATAACAACTAATAATCGATAGTGACATTGCCAGGTACGCAGCCAGGTACATGTACGTAAGCACGGTCTCGAAAAGACCTTACACCCCTTGTCTGCCTCCGACTCGGCCTGCCTCAACCCTTTCCCCGCGTGGAAGTTGCACCGGCGGCCAGGTCTTGCCTTTTAGCCACCCACAAACCGCCCGCCGGCTGCATGCAAGACGCTCGTAGGTCAAAGGTTGCGCGGCTAACTACTTCGTAAATTATCGTAAGGTTAACAGTTACATACATACTTCCCTGGGCTACCGTTCGAACGAATAAGTTGGCTAATGCGTGTATCCATTGCGCTTTGCGTGGGGCGCAGGTTCTGCAATAACTATAGCATAACTATAGCACTGTTAGGTCTTGAAAAGCATATAAAATAAGAGGATAAGTCTAGTTTCTAATATTACAATAGCTTAACGTATATTTTAGTTTCTTTAGAAAACCTTTGCCGTTTTACAACCCATAGTTCGCTAGTCGTAGCAGAAATAGGACCCAAGGAGTCATTACATTCCAGCCCGTTTTTTCCCTTGGTTTATGGTCAGTCACATTTGGTGTCAGAACCCTTAACTTTAGCCGTTAGAGTCTTTGTTTGCAGTTTTCATTCATGTCAAGGTACTCCTTAGGTTTATTACTCGCTATGGTCTTTTGGGAAAAACCCTTCAACGTCACAGATCTTACCACTTCCACTCGAACATAGCTAGCCAATAAGAAATTAATAGATCGTTTTCCCTCACCTATAGCCAAATATTGTACGCCCACTCCGAGTTTTTGTAAAATATGAAGTGTCTTCGAAGAGACACTCTCGTCACAACTTCGAAACAGTTTATACCTAAAATAAAGCCTAGTACGTCCGAAGTCGCAATCATTCATTTAGATACAGTCCACTCTAGCACTCTAGTTATACGCGTTGTTTAATCGTCGCTAATACTGCCGACGCTGCAACGCACACATTACAAGCACCACCCCCGTTTTTGAGTATTTCGGACTTTTGGATAGGAATGCGAAAAAGTCGATTATATGAGGTGAAAGGATGTGATAAACAGAGTGTGATAAGGAAATTCATCTACTTCTGAAATTCTGATTTCAATGAAACTATATGCGTGTACAGAGCATAATGTGTCCTGCACGGAGCAATTTTTTTGGCGGCAAAATATCTTTTAAGGCGGCTGATACCGAATCTCAGAGTTTTAGCGATCTTTTACGCTTTGAATACAAGCTTTTCTGTGTTCTCTTTTTGATGACAGGACGATATAGTGTTAAAAATTAAACATTTTCTATTTGAAAGGTTTTGCTCCATCAAGAACCATTACAAAGGTATCTTTAACACTAGATTTACAGGACCTTTCTGGTATATCTACTTCTAATATTCATATATTAAGGAATAGGTATGCATAAAAAAAAATATTTGGAATTGCAGAACTAAGAGGGAAATAGATATGGGTATATTTGTATTGTTCCATCAATAAAACTCGGTAAAAATTACTAAGAATAATAGTAATTATTTCTGCAAATTTTACTCATGAAGACCAAAACCTAGTAAACCTAGTGTTAAAAAATGTGAGAAAACTCAGAAACTTTAACGCTGGTTTCACCCCTTTAAAATGGCATTTAGATGAAAAGAAGAGATTAATTCGTACGTATACTATTACGATCTACAAACTCACAAAGTTTTATCAAATACTTCTATCAGACACAGAATTTTAGGGTTAAACGAATTTATTTGTGACATACTGTACGAATACTTTTTGGAGCCACAGTATGTGTATTTCGAAAGTCAGAACGAGTTCACTGAAATTTGTGAATTTAATATGTTACTAGTCATATGTACACAGGTATATCTCGATTAACGCAAATTCAAATATCACGATATTCAATTTAATCCTTAACGAACGAATGTCGCCATATATGCGACATTGTAAATATTCTAAATATTCACTTCATGTTGGTACGTGTGTTCCTAACGCAATTTTCTATTTGAAAGGTTTTGCTCCATCAAGTACCACTACAAAGTTATGTTTAAAAAATGAGAGAAAACTCAGAAACTTCAACGCTGGTTTCACTCCTTTAAAATAGCATTTAGATGGAAAGAAGAGATTAATTCATACGTATACTACACTGAGGAGCGTAACTATAGCACGACCCACCTTTTTGAGTATTTCGGACTTTTGGATAGGAATGCAAAAAAGTCGATTATATGAGGTGAATGGGTATGATAAACGGTAAACATCAGAAAAGTTTTATTGTAATTTTCTGTCGATACAAACGATATATTCATATAAACTGATTTTTGTATCGTTGCACGACTATAGCACCATATCATTAAAGATACAATTATAAATTACAAACAGAAAAGAACAATTGATAAAAGATACAATTAATAATTTGTAGGTCCACCTTTTTTTGTTATAACCTGAAAAATGCGATTTGACATACTCTCAGTCAGCTTTTGAAAAGTTTCCTCGCGGATTTCATTGCTGACCGCAATTGTCTCATTTTTCAGTTCTACGACGTTTTGAAACTGTCGATTTTCTGTATAAACCTTCCTTACAATTATGCTTTAGACGTTTTCCATTGGATTTTGGTCAAAAGAACACGCTGACCATTTGAGAACACGAATCCCGTTTGTCTGAAGCCATGCCATCGTTCCTATCCAAAAGTCCGAAATACTCAAAAAGGAGGGATGGTGCTGTAGTTATGCTCCTCAGTGTATATCCGGATGGAAAGTGGAGGCGGTGATTCTTTGGATAACAGTGTTGTACAGTAAGATTCTCGTATAACTTGAATTCCTACAACGCGTCGAAGATATCGCGACTTAAATAAAGTTCAAAACGATACCTGAAATCTAGTGATTTTGGAGGATAAACGTGTTATGAATCCAGAGCTTTCTAAAATGACATTGAATAGCAATGGCTGATTAATTCTATCGTTGTTATATGTACTATGATCTCATAGTTAAGTACTAAGATTTGATATCATAAATTCCCAAAGATTTTCCAAAATCAGGATTTGAACGAACAAGAGAAATTCTTAATAATATATATTCCCAAGGGTTTTTCAAAATCAGGAAGTACAGAAGTAAGAAAAATTTCGTAATAAGATAAGATAATTAAATTCTCAAGGATTTTCCAAAATCAAAAAAGTGATAAAAATCTGAAAAATGCTTAATAAGATCGATTTCTAAAGATTTTTTGAAACCAAAAATTGAAAGTACAAGTAAAATTCTTAATAATACAAATTTTCAAGGATTTTTCAAAGTCAGAAATTAAAATAGTGGAAAGAATACTCAATATGTAAGATTAATAATTCCCAAGGATTTTCTGAAATCAGAATCTGTAAAAGCAAAAAAATTCTTAGTAAGATAAGTTCTCAAGGATTTTCCAAAAAATCCGAAATTAAAATAATACAAATAATATTTAATAAGATTAATTCCCAAGAATTTTCCAAAATCAGAAACTGGAGAAACCAAAAGGAACCTTAATAATATAAATTCTTAAAAATTTTTCAAAATCAGAAAGTAAGAAATTAGAAAAGATTCTTCATAAGATAAATTTTCAAGGATTCTTCAAAATCAAAAATTAAAAGAGCAACAAAAATACTTAACACGAAAACCCTAAATTTTTACAATTACCCTGTCCATCTTAAGCCTTTTTCTGTAACCTCGAATTAACCCTTTGCACTCGAGAGGTGATTCTTAGTCGTCTAATGATACTGACTTCAAAAAATTTCGAACTCGAAATATTTACTAAGATTTGCCTATATTATACGTTATTTAGTTTATTTAAGCGACATACTAAAATTTACATATACAACTATTTAATTTCTGAGTCTCACTAATAACAAACTAACTAAAGTCTGAAAATTTGTGAAACGATCATTTGGTGACTAACAGTCACCCCTCGAGCGCAAAGGATTAACAGTCTCTTAACCCTTTGACTGCTAAAGGCGTATATATACGCCTTCATAAGCCCATCAATATATACGAAAGGCGTATATATACGCCCTCACAATCCATAAATATATACGAAAGGCGTAAATATACGCCCCCTGTATTTTGTTACTATAACACCTTTATTACTGTTTCACCGATTAATTCAACATGGAATTTATTGTCCTATGCAACCTAGCCTATGCTATGCTATTATTATTATTATTTTTTTATTTTTTAAACCCTAAGAGGTATCAAATTCTGGGTACTGTTTTGGTCACTAGTCAGTGGACAAGTCACAGCGACTGACAAGCGAAAAACTCGCTGTCCATATTGATGGATTCGTCCAAGAGCGCTACGCAGTCAAAGGGTTAACAGTTCAACGTAACTAATAGTAGATACTCGAGTACTTATGAACAGGACTGTACCGCCGCTGGTTCACAGCTGTCGCTTGTTGCACACGGGGCGATCGCACGATAGAACCTGAACACGAAACGCACACAGTTCAGGGATCGCGGACTTTCGCAGGCGAAACCATTAAGGCGGCAAGAGGTAATGCATTACAATCGAACGCACGCAATAATCCCCTATCGCCTCTGGTCGATCGGCAATAAAATGTAAAATTTATAACGACAATTATCTCGTGTCGTGTATCTAGGTGACGCGTTTCCCGAGATCCGACTTCCTTTCATCCCTTCCCGCCCCGCTGTTTTATGGGTAACTGCCCCCACGGTCATCGGCCAACGGTTCAATAATTAATACATCGACGGCACTGTGCCGTTGCTAGGTGATTAGCACGCTAAATATTAGGTCTCCGCAGAAGTTTTCCCTCGTTTGCAAATCGATGAGACTGGAACACATTATACATGCTCATTTTTCGCAGGTTGGTGTTTTTGAGAATACTACAGTGTAGGAATGCGATCAAGGGTTGCGATTCTAGTAAAGTGTGAAAAGTGTTTGAATTGAGCGATAGCAGTCTGAACGTAGAATGTTTGGACCTAGAAGTTTTCCCTCGTTTGCAAATCGATGAGACTGGAACACATTATACATGCTCATTTTTCGCAGGTTGGTGTTTTTGAGAATACTATAGTGTAGGAATGCGATCAAGGGTTGCGATTCTAGTAAAGTGTGAAGAGTGATTGAGTTGAATGACAGCTGTGTGAACGTAGAATATTTAAACCTAGAAGTTTGCCATCGTTTGCAAATCGATGTCACTGGAACGCACTGCACATGCTCATTTTTCGCAGCCTAGTGATTTTGAGAATATTATAGTGTAGGAATGCGATCGAGTGGTTACGATTCTAGGAAAGTGTGAAGAGTGCTTGAGTTGAACAAAGGTAGTGTGAACGTAGAATGTTTGGACCTAGAAGTTTTCCCTCGTTTGCAAATCCTTGACACTGGAACACACAGCACATGCTCATTTTTCGCAGGTTGGTGTTTTTGAGAATACTATAGTGTAGGAATGCGATCGAGTGGTAACGATTCTGGGAAAATGTGAAGAGTTGAGCGATAGCAGTGTGAACGTAGAATGTTTGGACTACAGTACGTGACAAAATGATAGCACAACATATGCTTTTTAGTGTTTCTTGAATTTAACCTAATGTATACAAGTTTGTATATGTAGTTTTGTATGTAGTATCTCTTTCTTAATAAAACACAGGTTATATTTTGTACGAAAAATTTAACCGTTTTGTGTGAAAACTGGGAGCGACGAAATGATAGCACAGCCTATGATTTACAGTGTTTCCCGAGTAACTTTAAAGCGGTATATCTCGGCAAAAAAACATCGTACAATTAACCCTCTATGGGCCGAATTTTTGTTTTAAATATAAAAAAATTGATGGAACGGAAAATCAATAATTACAATCCTATATATGCAAATGAAAAAAAATTTTCCAGTTTAAACAATTTTATATTATAGAACATCATAGAATTAATATGTGTACGCCACCTCATGAAAAAAACAAAATTTTTTTGTTAAAACATCAATAAATTAGCATGTGACTTGAAAGTCACACGGGCCCATACAAGGTTAAAAGTCAAATTTGACGTTATAGGAGAAGGTTAGTGCTATATGATGCTATTTCTAAAAATATTGGACTAATCTTACTATCTATGGAATATCAAACGTAAATATAGGAAAAATCCGTACTTTCTATCCATTTATCTCATAAACTGAATGCAGCAGGCTACTTTTTGGATCAGATTTGAATTCAACGCGAGAAAATGTATAAAAAATCTTTGCAGAGATTTATGTGTTCTATTTGTAGATTCAGTTATTGTTTTTTATTTATTATTATAAAATAATAATCAGAATAGGGTAGAATGAGGAGAGAAGAATAGGGTAAATGAGTAGGTTAGGTTAAGGTTTAATATTGTAAAATAATAAGAAAAAGTGCAACCGGAAGCCATTCAAAACCAAAAGGTATGGATTATGTATAAATAAATAAATAAACAAATATAAGAAATCTTTGCCATCTCAAACAACGAAATCTCGTTGATCTCTTTTTTCCTACCCGCGTTATCATTTTATTACACCTATTAGTTTTCACACAAAAGGTTAAACTTTCCGTAAAAAATATAACCTGTGATTAATCTTTGTCTGTATCATTAAGAAAGAGATACTGCATTCAAAACTGCATGTACGAAACTTGTATACATTACGTTATAACTTCAAGAAACACTAAAAATCATATGAGCCGTTTATTTTGAAAGTGGCCTAACTCCATTTACCTTCAAATCGAGATATTTAAGGGTTTGCGTTTCAATGAATTTAAAAATATACTTATAGGATACTAATGAGTCATACTGCTTAAGTGTATCTAAGGGTGTTAAATTTACAGTTCCTATTAAAATAGTGGCAATTATTAAGTGAACAATATGCATTTTCTTATCAAGAATGGAGTTAAGCCACTTTCAAAATTAATATCCAGATTCATTATGAATTTGAAGATGCCCAAGTCCATTCAATATAATTTAAGATGCTTCAAATTGAAAAAAACAATACCTAATTTATTTTACATATCTTTAAAACACTTCCGAAACTTAATTTATGCGATTCAAAACATTTTTTAACTACATAACGTACAAAACATAAAAACATAAATTTATTACAAAACAATTTACTATTCATCTACATTTGTGTGTGTGAAAGGGATTTGAAGAAATCATGATAAAAATTAAATTATTTTTCCTATTACATTTCCTATTGAAATAATGGCAATTATTATGTGAATAATATGTATTTTCTTACCAAGAATGGAGTTAGGCCACTTTCAAAATAAACTTTTTGATCACTTCATTGACCAGCAAATTTTCGTGTTACAAAATCTGAATAATTTTAAATATATTAGTAACAATTTTCTTCATAATGAAAATATCATGTAAAAATGTAACTATTAAGGTAGCTAACTCGATTTTATTGAAAAATGGACTTAGGCCACTTTCAAAATAAACTTTTTGATCACTTCATTGACCAGCAAATTTTCGTGTTACAAAACCTTAATAATTTTAAATATATTAGTAACAATCTTCTTCATAATGAAAATATCATGTAAGAACGTAACTATTAAGATAGCTAACTCGATTTTATTGAAAAATGGAATTAGGCCACTTTCAAAATAAACGGCTCATATGTTGTGCTATCATTTGACTGTGAGTTTAACTGTGAAGGCAGAAAGAATGTGATTCTGAAGGAAGTAAGAACGTCGTAGTTGCTAAGTTGAAAAGTCGTTTAATCTTTTGACATACAAATAAAATGGAACTCGATACGTCCAAAAAATACCATTTAATTTAGCTTAACTGATCAATTATATGCAAGCTCAGAAACAGAACATTTTAGTTTGAAATTTATGGAAGAGGCGTTAACTAAATTATCGGAAGGAGTTATTGGATTTAATGAAACTCATAGACAATATAACATCCCTAAATGTCTTAGCTCCTATTCCCATAATAAATCACAACAAAGTATTCCGTGGATGCTCTACCTCATCAGTTAAAATAACGTCAACGCAAAATAAAGAAAACATAAAAAATGCGGCAAATCAAAGAAACGTAGGAATAAAAAGGAAGAATAAAAAGGAATTGGCATTAAACATTAAAAAGAAGAAAAGTGATTGGTTTTGTTTTATTCGTGGAGAAGATCGGGAGGAAAACATGATTAACTGCTTGACATGGAAATCATGGGTTCACGATTTATGCGCTGGAGTTGACAAAAGAATAAAAAAATTTGTGTGTAATGTTTGTACTAACTGAATACCTATGTGTTATGCAAACAGATAAATAAGAAGTTTGTTTTAAACATTATTGTTGCTTTATTGAATTCTTAGGTACGACTTAGGCTATAGGTGGTCCGACTTAGGAAACCGATTACTGTTGTCGTACCAATGTAAGTTTTTAAAGATATAATTTATTTTAAATGAAAACATATAGGTTTTCCAATTTCGTTACAATAAATAACAACAATATCAACACAAGTTTTAAATAACACATTTAATTTCTATTTATTCGATAGATTCCAAGTTTTGTGCGGATTTTTCCTTAAGGGGTACGACTTAAGCAACCTTACCCTATCTCCTAAACAGTTGGGAATAGAAGATGATGTTATAAGTGAAAGTTAAGTGGTATCAGATGGTGCATAATATGCTTCTAATTTTATTCACTTTTGTGCATCGGTGCATCAGAAAACTGTTTCTTGAGTTCTACATAAAAGTACTAACATACTTATGCCCTAAACTTACTCGTTAAGAAATTATTACTGCGGTCCTTTGAGTTGTAGTATAATTTTAATGATTTTAAAGTCATCTGCAAATAACAGTTTTGTAACATAACAGTATTGTGCTATCATTTTGTCGCGTACTGTATATGGTATTCTTCTTTTCTTCAGAATAATTTTCGTCAGCTTTCCGGAAAAATGATTTACGACAGTTCGACCCTCGAAGTGCGGATTCCCTAATATTATCCACCAACACAATCATATTCAGACCCACCCACCGTATCCCAAAGTTCGCCGGATACCGATGTATCAGCAAGTTCCCAGCAACGTCGTGGCCGTGCTCTTACCCGAAGGATGATTACCAAATACTTACGATACTCCTCCGAAACGTCGTTATCGTTATTGCGCTAAACGAACACAGTGGTGCCGGGCGATACGAAGTTGCCGGGTCCTATCTACTCGGCGCGAACGATGATAATGAACTGCGCTTAGGAGGGTAATCGTA
>JAOPTO010001675.1:19245-37611 GCA_033822845.1 Tetrapedia diversipes
TGTCCGCGAGCTCCAGTCTGGATATGCTGCAGTTTCCGTTGGCGAACAGCTCGCGAGCAATTCGTGTGCTGCTCGCGAGCTGCTCGCGAACTGTTCTCTTCAATGTGGACGCGGCTTAAAGCGAACAAGCTTGTAACTGTTCGCGAACTGTTCTTTTCAATGTGGACGCGGCATTAGGATTGAACATTCGAGAAGAATAAATGACCAATACCAAACACACACACTTACACACATCCCTATCCATTATCTCACTCGTGCATTCGGTACCTTTACTTAAGAAATTCAAAAATTTAAAAATATCACAATTGGAAATTTGGCACCCCTACAAGAGTTTTACAAATGTAGGTATCTTACGTTTGCTGGTTGACAATTTGTTATATGTCGAGGAAAACTGTGATTAATAAATTGTAGATTGTTTAATGTAAAGAAGAGACTTAACGGGTTTAACGTGATTGGAATTGGTAAAAAGTTGTAAGAGAATTCGAGAAACCTAAATATTTTCAGAGATGTAGTTTAAGGCTATAAGATTTTAATGTCTAAGAAGAATTAAAATACTTTCATATTTATTTATATTTTCATCACATTTGTATTTTAAATTAGTAACAAGCAGGATAAATTGGGTATAACTATAAAAGCATAAATAATGAAATACTGTTTTTAGTGATTTAGAGATTTAAAGCTTTAAAACAGAAATTTATATAAATTCTTAAACTTTAATACAAATTATGCAAATAATAATCTTCTGTGTACTACACTAACTTAAACTTTTTACTCTTGAAGATCCAACTTATACTTAATTACCTAAATTAAAAATACTATTATAGATATTTCTTATACATTAAAAATAAACCTATAAGATTTTAATGTTTAAGAAGAGTTAAAATACTTTCATATTTATTTACATTTTAAATTAGTAACAAGCAGGAGAAATTGTGTATAACTATGAAAGCATAAATAATGAAATACTGTTTTTAGTGATTTAGAGATTTAAAGCTTTAAAACAGAAATTTATATAATTTCTTAAACTTTAATACAAATTATGCAAATAATACTACACTAACTTAAACTTTTTACTCTTGAAGATCCAACTTATACTTGCTTACCTAAATTAAAAATACTATTATAGATATTTCTTATACAGTAAAAATAAACCTATAAAATAGGTCACTATCTTCCATAGAAGAAATTGAAAAAGTATCAATTAAATATTAATAATCTATATATATAAAAATAAATGTGTGTCTGTCTGTCTGTCTGTACTCGATAGATTCAAAAACCATAGATCCAATCGCCGTGAAAATTTAGGAAATTATTAGGTATATCTCTGGGAAGGTTTTTGAAAATTTTTTTCAAAATCAGAGTTGGAGTTCCAGGTGCTCCCGAACAAATATCCGAAAAATATCAAAATAACATTTAAGTAGTAATTATTAATGATAATAAATAATCTTGAGAACCTTTTTTTTACAATAATAGTAATTGTTTTGGCAAATTTAGCTCATGGAGCTTGAAACCCGTCAAATTGACGGATCCCGTAAACCTAATTATATAATATAAATCTTTACTTAATATACACGTTTTTATGTTCACACTCTTTTCTTCCCCATAATACATTATTCTACGTACGCTCTTTCTAATTTTCTCTTGTTCACTTCCCCCTTTTCTCTCTCTTTTTCTACGCTAGATGTCGCCAGTCGTACATAAATGTACTAATATCCTAACAAAACTGTTATAAATGAATTGAGACCTGTTTATTTCTCTGTATATTCTTAATTAACACTTAGCCGACCAAATGGAGAGATCTCCCATTTTTTCCTCAACAGCGTGCTGCCATTGATTCTATTTATTTTTATTATTAATTAGTTTTAATCTACTGCTGTTTATAAATTTTCCAAAGTACAATTTTTAATAAATTCAACACTAGCTCAGGACCAATTAATAAAAAAAGTAAATAGGATCAACGTCACTGCTTTGTTGTGGAAAAAATGGGAGAACTATACTCGAACATTCTCCTGACTGATCCGCATTACTGACTTCCTGTGCTTCTATGCATATTGCCTCAATATGAATAAAATATAATATAATATAAACAAAGTTTCTATATAATCCTTAATCCTAATTTCTGACACATACAACAAATACATAAAACATTCTACAAATAGATATTCACTCTATTCTATTTACCTCGCTCATTCTACTTAACACTATTCCCACCGACACTTTACATATACGTACAGTGTGTAACAAAATGTTACATCCATTTACCTTTTTAGCTGTAACTTGTGATGTAATGTTCCGATTGGGCTGCATTTTTTTTTATATAGAATACTTGTCATTAGAAAACGTTTTGCAAAGTTTAATCTTGATACTCGAATTATTGGTCCGTGATGTTTATGCTGATTGCCGCCAATACAACACTACCGAAGAACTAGAAAAATCAATAAGGGTGGCATGGGACAATATCGCAACCGATCAGCTCATGGATCTGGAGAATTCTATGCCAAATCGAATCAATAAGCTTATTAAAAACGGCGGAAAGCCTGTTAAGTATTAATAAGATATATGTTTTTTGTCTTTTTATAATAAACGTTAAGTTTTAAAGGTGGATGTATCATTTTGTTACAGTCCAAAACGTGGATTTACCAGTAAATTCGTGATATCTTTCTTCATAATTCGAGTATCAAGATTAAACTTTGCAAAACGTTTTCTAATGACAAATATTGTATATAAAAAAAATTTCAGCCCAATCGGAACATTACATCACAAGTTACAGCTAAAAAGGTAAGTGAATGTAACATTTTGTTACACACTGTATTATTACCGCGACATTCCCACATAAGACAGAATACAAATTTTTCTCAAAAAATAAACAATGAAAAAAAAGTAAATATTGAAAAGTGTATTATACGTATATTTAAGGAAAAGTTTAAAATTTAAAGGTGATTTAATTACCAGACCAGTCAAAATGGCCTTGTTGGTTAACACTTTCGATACGAGCGGTGATTATAGTCACCCAACGACTAATGCTCGCTACGTACGAGAAGTTGTCTATAGTCATCTATTACTACTGCGACATTCCCACATAAGACAGACTACAAAATTTTCTCCGAAAATAAACAATGAAAAAAGAAGTGAATATTGAAAAATGTATTATACGTATATTTGAGGAAAAGTCTAAAGTTTAAAGGTGATTTAATTACCAGACTAATCAAAGTGACCTTGTTGGTTAACCCTTTCGATACGAGCGGTGATTATAGTCACCCAACGACAAATGCTCGCTACGTACGAGAAGTTGTCTATAGTCCTCTATTACTACTGCGATATTCCCACACAAGACTACAAATTTTTCTCTGAAAATAAACAATGAAAAAAGGAAGTGTATATTGAAAAATGTATTATACGTATATTTGAGGAAAAGTCTAAAATTTAAAGGTGATTTAATTACCAGACCAGTCAAAATGACCTTATTCGTTAATCCTTTCGATACGAGCGGTGATTATAGTCACCCAACGACTAATGCTCGCTACGTACGAGATGTGACTATAGTCACCTATTCCTACTGCGACATTCCCACATAAGACAGACTACAAATTTTTCTCAGAAAATAAACAATGAAAAAAGAAGTGAATATTGAAAAATGTATTATACGTATATTTGAGGAAAAGTTTAAAATTTAAAGGTGATTTAATTACCAGACCAGTCAAAATGACCTTATTCGTTAATCCTTTCGATACGAGCGGTGATTATAGTCACCCAACGACTAATGCTCGCTACGTACGAGATGTGACTATAGTCAGCCCGTGAAATTTCGCGAACAGAGTATTATTGCATTATGCGATAATTTTTTAACCCTTTCCTTTCTACGACTGACTATAGTTACGCTCTGCGTAAGATTCCACGGTATTGAATGCACGACGGATAATTACAATTGTTCCATAAGTACACATTTTTGCCGTGGCATCTTGTTCAGTGGGAATTGCTCGCCGAAAAATCCTCCCGTAGCGAAAGGGTTAAATTTAAATACTTTAAATTTATAATAATTTTTTTAATTTGGTTATTACTTACAGCAACCTTATAAATTCACAGTGGTAAAGCTTCTAAAATTTACTGTATGATTTTCTACAGAAGGTGCAAATAAAGATTTGTTTCTGTTGAGAATAATTAGTGTGAATGGTTGGTATGAATGTGGTGTATGAAAGTATGTTGGCAAGAATGAGTGTGTTCTGAATGATTCCTGTATGGTGTGATCTTCACTTCGTTTTTGAGATCTGAGAGAGAAAGTGAGTAAGAAAGACAAAACGAAAGTAAAATTAAAGATTGCATAAAATTAAGATAAAAGGTAAGAAAATGTTATTGTAATTATTAATTAAATTTATGTTATTATTATTATTAAATATTAAAATCCAAAAGGTTTTCATTTTTTCATTAAAATTAAAAACATTATCCCTGACCACGTAAACATTCAACAGTTTCCTATGTATTTGGTATTTTTCTTTCTTGTAACTTTCAATTTGATTTCTTCCATGCAAATAAGCACACTTTAATCGTCGGTAGTTCTAGCATCAAACACGTGAAACAGAATTGCTAAACGGTTGTCCAGTTCATCGAAAATTCCCGTATTCGAACGTTTCCGCACCCCTTGTCGGTTCACAAAACGACGATCCTCCTGACCCAAACGGAAACGTGTCCCTTCTCACGCAAAGCAATCGAGCTTCCCGCAGAGAAGTTGATCGGTCGATGAAGAACGAAAGGTGGTGGCGGTGCCGTTTCCTGGCAGGGAAACGGGTAACCAGCGGCTGCCCGTATTTGATTGTTTAATTAGCAAGATGACCGGCCCTCGGTCCGAACTCTAGCGTGTCTTGAAGCAGGACCTAAGGGAATCGGGAAGAAACAAGCACACCCTGAGACGGAAGAGGGTTTGCGCGAGCAAGTCGAAGAAGCGGAAGAGGATACTGTCGGGTCGCGAGGGAAGAAAGAGAGAGAGAGAGGCAGACAGAGAAAGATAGAGAGAGAGAGGCAGACAGAAAAAGATAGAGAGAGAAAAACACACAGATAGAGGGAGAGGACACTGTCAGATCGAAATAGAAGAAAGAGAGAGAGAGTGAAACATAGAGAAAGAGAGAGACATAGATAGAGAGAGAAAGAGCGGGGTAGGGAGAAGGAGAGACGAGCCAAAGGACACTTTCAGATCGAAAAAGGAATAGAGAGAGCAGCAGAGAGAGATAGTGAAATACATAGAAAGAAAGAGAAATAGAGAGACATATAGAGGAAAAGAGAAGGAGAGAGACATAGATAGAGAGACACATAGAGAGAGAAGGAGAGAGGAACAAGCGGAAGAATACTTTCAGATAGAAAAAGGAATAGAGAGAGCGACAAAGAGAGAGAAAGTGAAATACATAGAAAGAAAGAGAAATAGAGAGACATATAGAGAGAGAAAGAGAGAGAGAAGGAGAGAGGAACAAGCGGAAGAATACTTTCAGATCGAAAAAGGAATAGAGAGAGCAACAGAGAGAGAGAAAATGAAACACATAGAAAGAGAAAGACATGTAGAGAGAAAGAGAGAGAGAGGAGAGAGGGACAGGCGAAAGAACACTATCAGATCGAAAGGGAAGAGAGAGAGGAAGCGACATACACGAAAAGAAAGATATATACATATATAGAGAGAGAAAAACAGAGACACACAGACAGAGGGAGAGAGAGACAAGCAAGACACTATCAGATCGAAAGGGAAAAGAAAGAGCTTCAGAGAGAGAGAGAGAGGGAAAGTGAAGTACACAGAAAGAGAAAGAGAAAGACAGATAAAGAAACAAAGAGAGACGCATAAACAGAGGGAGAAAAGCGGAAGGACCCTCGAAAGGGAACAGAGAAAGCTACAGAGAGAAAGTAAAACGCAGAGAGAGATATAAAGAAAGAGAGAGAAAGAGAGAGAAAGCATGTGCACAGAGAGAAAGAGAGAGAGACGAAGATAAAGCAGAGCGCTGAAGAGCACAGCGAATGTGTCCTCGTTCCAGGGAGAGATACAGTCTGCGGAACTCCGGAGGAGCGGGCAGGCTGGATTTCTGGTGTATAGGGGTATTAATCCCTGCCCTCAATTACCCTTTGTCTTGGGTGCAGCTTGGTCCACTTGTTAAGACACCGCCACTGTTTGTCTTGAGGAGCAGGTAAGGGAGCGGTCGCGCGGAGGTCTGGGGGCTGTTTCGGTCGGTGCTTTACATACGTCCGTAAACCGGAGACGAACTGCTACCGGGAAGGACTACTGATCGTTGCGGTCTTGCCTCTGTTCTTGATAGAAGTTTCCTCGCAAAGTTCCTGCATCACGACTGCCTTGGGGAGCCTCCTCCGCGCGCCACCTTGATATGCGTCCCTGCATTAAATCGATTTCGTCTACCAGAACGAAGGAATCCCGGCTTCCCTGCACCCGTTCCCGCTGACGGATTTTTCGAGCCACGTGAATCTTGAATTAGCATCGCGGGGATATTGGAAATGTGAATACAGCGGAAAGGGATGCGTTGACATGGGACTTTCTGAGTTTCTCAATTTTTTTTTTTTTTTTGTTAATTTGAACCCCTAATTGTGTTTGAATTGAGAATGGATCTTTTGAGCTTCGAATAGCTCTGATTCTGAATATTTCTGAGGCAGTCTTTTAAGTAAGTTTGTACAGAGTCAGGAAATTGATTCTATATGGTGTTGTAATTTCTTGTTTTTATACGAGCCACGTGAATCTTGCCCGCTGAAATAGCATCGCGAGGATATTGGAAATGTGAATACAGCGGAAAGGGATGCGTTGACATGGGACTTTCTGAGTTTCTCAATTTTTTTTTTTTTTGTTAATTTGAATCCCTAATGGTGTTTGAATTGAGAATGGATCTTTTGAGCTTCGAATAGCTCTGATTCCGAATATTTCTGAGCCAGACTTTTAGGTAGGTTTGTACAGAGTCAGGAAATTGATTCTATATGACGCTGTAATTTTTTGTTTTTATACGAGCCACGTGAATCTTGCCCGCTGAAATAGCATCGCGAGGATATTGGAAATGTGAATACAGCGGAAAGGGATGCGTTGACATGGGACTTTCTGAGTTTCTCAATTTTTTTTTTTTTTTGTTAATTTGAATCCCTAATGGTGTTTGAATTGAGAATGGATCTTTTGAGCTTCGAGTAGCTCTGATTCGAATATTTCTGAGCCAGACTTTTAGGTAGGTTTGTACAGAGTCAGGAAATTGATTCTGTATGACGCTGTAATTTTTTGTTTTTATACGAGCCACGAGAATCTTGCCCGCTGAAATAGCATCGCGAGGATATTGGAAATGTGAATACAGCGGAAAGGGATGCGTTGACATGGGACTTTCTGAGTTTCTCAATTTTGTTTTTGTTAATTTGAACCCCTAATGGTGTTTGAATTGAGAATGGATCTTTTGAGCTTTGAATAGCTCTGATTCTGAATATTTCTGAGGCAGTCTTTTAAGTAAGTTTGTATAGAGACAGGTAAATTGATTCTATATGGTGTTGTAATTTCTTGTTTTTATACCTTTCTTTTTCTCTTTCGCTGATTTATCAAACTTCTTACTAATAAGGGAACTTCGGTGTTCTGAAAATATTGTTGAAGATTTGAAAGTTTGCAGAAATATTGCAGAATAGTGGATTCTGGATACCTCTGAACAAGTATTTTAGGTAGGTTTGTACAGAGTCAGGTAATTGAGACTATATGGTGTTGTAATTTCTTGTTTTTATACCCTTCTCTGATTTATCAAACTTCTTTCTAATAAGGGAACTTTGGTGTTCTGAAAATATTGTTGAAGATTTGAAAGTTTGCAGAAATATTGCAGAATAACGGATTCTGGGTACTTTCGAGATTTCTTGTTTTTATACCTTTCTCTGATTTTTCAAATTTCTTTCTAATAAGGGAACTTTGGTGTTCTGAAAATATTGTTGAAGATTTGAAAGCTTGCAGAAATATTGCAAAACAGAGGATTCTAGACACTTCTGAGTTAGTCTTTTAGGTAGGTTTGTACAGAGTCAAATAATTAATTCTGTATGGCGCTGTAATATTTTGTTTCATACCCCTCTCTCTTTCTCTGATTTATTAAACTTCTTTCTAATAAGGGAATTTTCATAAAATCCGTTAGGATTGGTTTTGTAAATGGGGGATACCCCTTCACCTTTCGAGAGGTGACGATCCTTTTTTACGTAACGAGAGGTGACGATCCTTTTTTACATAACGAGAGGTGACGATCTTTATATATGTAGCGCAAGGCTACGTACGGTACAGTTCGAATTCCTTGAGTGGTTTTTTGAAAATTTTCCACTTACTTTTATCAAAGTTGCATAAAATTCCCTATACTGCATGTAGTTAACAGCATGATTATATCATGAATATTGATAAGATGGCTTTTGCTAACAGGAGCAATTTTTGAGAGCAGTCTTTATCCAATATTGGGTGTCAACTACTACTGATGGAGCTGCTACTCCTCCGATAATGATCGCCAACAAAACAAAAAAGATAAAAGAAAGAAAGAAAGTACAGTACAGTTCGAATCGCGGCTGGCGACCAAATTAATAAAGATTTACTTACATTACAGTATTTATAATTCCACGTTAATATTAACACATTCGCGACCGCTGACGTGAATTCACATCTTTTCAAGTTCTATTCCTAATTGCCGCTGACGTGAATTCACGTCATTTGAAATTCTATTCCTGATTGCCTATAGGTAGATTGTCTATCTATAAAGCAAGTATACTGATTATAAAAATCTTTTTATTTTAAACAGCACATTATCGCAGTATTAACATTTTAAAACAATTTTTATCATTAACATCCTTACTTTAACAATACAAGTTTGCGGCAAAATTTAATCATTTTCGCTGGTACTCGGTATTAGGAACGGAAAAAATTTGCCGGTCGCGAATGTGTTAAACCTTTGTACTCCAGAGATGACTGCTAGTCGTCTAATGATACTAACTTCAAAAATGTTCAAATTCGAAATATTTACTAAGATTCGCCTACATTAAACGTCATTTAGTTTAGTTAAATGATATACTAAAATTTACATATATAACTATTTAACCTCTGACTGATAAACAAACTAACTAAAGCCTGAAAATTTGCGAAACTATCATTCGGTGACTAACAGTCACCTATCGAGTGCAAAGGGTTAATAAAGACTTACTTGTATTACAGTATTTATAATTCCACGTGCTCGTCATTTCAATCCCACAGGATTACCTATTCGATCGAACGAAAAGTGTTCAGCGGCGTGAAAATCGCGGGGGCGAACACGTCGACGGTGTTGGGGGAAGAATCGAGTTTGGAAGGGGTGGTACGGTGCGAAACCAAAAAGACTCGAGACGCCGCTAAAAGTGGGCGACAGATTTATACTTGGCGGTGATTTCCTCAGATTTTCCGCTCGTATTATTTGTTCGACATCAGGTCGACGGAAGAAACGAGCGCCAACCCGGGGAAGGGGTACAGCAGGGTAGAGGGGTGGGGTGGGGTGAGAGGGAATTCCGTCCGTTTCTTTACACTGCGAAGAATATCAATTGTTAGAAATACAAAGGGTATGAGAGTCGAGGGAGAGAACCGGCGGACAGAGGAACAGAGACGAAGAGAAAAGGGGGTGGAATGGGGTAGTTTGGGGTAAAGAAGACCCAGCAACGTCCTATATAGAGAGCGACGTGGGGTAGCGAAAGGAGGGTGCTGCCTGTGGCACACCGCCCCTGTACAAACTAAATTCTTAAGAGAATTTAACCGTTTGAATAGCTCGCAAATCCATTGCAAATGTTTACACGGGATTTGCACGGCCACCCCTACCGCGACTTCCGCTCTTTCTGCTCGCGCCCGCGAGCTACCTGCCCCATCGACCTCGCCTGTGATCGAGAAACTCTCGATAGAGGAGTATCGATGTCAACATGGGACCAAGTTTACGTTGGCCAGTCTTTGGTCGTACGAGGAAATCGATTGATTTTAACCCTTATGAAGGCACATAACATCGTTAATTTTTCGAATTCTGTTAAATCCCTTTGGAAACAAGTTCTTAACATGTTAAAGTCTAAGAAAATGCAAAAAAAAAAAATTCGATTTTTTCAATCCGTCACAGTAGAATGGCCCCTTAACCCTTTGCGGACGAGTGTCGGATAAATCCGCCCAACTCTCGCGCTGCGGCTGGCGTTTGTCTGTCGTAAACGACATGTATAAGATACGCATGGGTATACTAGCCTAAGAAGTCAAGTTGGCCTAAATTTGTTTGTTTACGATTTTGTTAGATTTTATGAAAAACTTATTTAAATACAGCTTTAGTTTTTATAACACAAACGCGCGACGTGACTATTTTCTTTACTGCTCCGTCCGCAAAGGGTTAACCCTTTAGGTACGGTACTGATACACAGTACCGATCCACTTGTCCCCACCAAGCGTTATCGAGTCTTTTATCTTCTGTTCATAAAACATTTGGAATTTGACTATACTAAATTTAATTGTGCCCATAATTATGAAAGTGGTCTAAGTCAGATATTTCTTGTTTCGAGATATTCAATGAATTGCATTTGCATAAATTAAAAAATATTTTTACATTATGCGACCTTTTTGTTTAGAATTTTACTAGTCTTGATTAATGGAAATTTATTATGAATATGAAATTTTGTATGAATTTTATACGAAAATGTTGTTTTTAAAGTTTGAATTGACTTAGACCATTTTCAAAATTAACTGAATGTCCTATAAATGACTTAAAGCAATAAAGAACTATGAGTTTTATTTGAAACAATGAACTTAATGAAATAATTCATGAACATTTATCAATGGTTCTAAAAAGGTGATGTATTTTTATCATTTCGAGTTTTAAAGATTCTTAAAATGTTCCTGAAAAACTGGAGGAACGTATGGTAGTAAACACATAATATCTTTAAGTTTTTCTTCCGATACTGGTCTAGTGGTGGTGTATAAAGGAAGCAGTTTAATATTTCCGTATATTTTGGGTCTTCCTTTTTTAGAGGAAAGATCCAAAACGTGGAATTCAGGAGCGTCTAAAGTAGTTTTATAGAACATTTTATATGCTTCATTTTTCACGAATCTCATCCATTGTATTTGCAGCCAAGAGACAGATTCGCCCGCGGTATTTTTTCCTCTTCTTGTTATTGACTCTTCTACTGATTTCGTTGAAATAAAATCCGTCTGTGACATTCGTTTTATGGAAAATGTATTTCTTCTTCTACACTTTTCTATCAGTTCATAATAATGCTCAGGGTTGTACAAGTAATTTGCTTTTTTTATTTTCATTTCTATCAACCCAAAATCACGGTCATTTGGTAAAAAGGAATGACCTGATACCAAAAATTTGTGGTCTATTGTTTCAATATTATTATTTGATGACTGAGCAAGTTTCATCCATGTCAATGCTACTTTAATGTTTATATATAAACAATTATATTATTATATAATTTCTTTAAATTTTTGACTTAGACCACTTTCATAATCAACACTGAATGAATTCCATATAATGTTGAAATTACAACCACCATATAATGGTTCATTTTTGACGATATCGTAAAAATTACATTGAATAAATTTAGTTTAAAATAATGTGGTGTAAAATAACTGATAAACTCATTTTTTGAAAATTTTGACTTAGACCACTTTCATAATTATGGGCACAATTATTAACCCCTTGGCCTACACGATATCTGCCAATTGCGCGAGCTATAGTAAAGAAGAAAGTCGGTCGTCCGCTGTGCCATTCAACTGTTCAGCCGTGTATCCGGACTGACGCAAAATGTATACTTTTTATGACATATACTTCAGTGCAACGAAAGGAATTGTGAAATAATAAACAATGTTTAGGTACAAATAGTAATTTTAAGACGTCTAAGGTGTAATCATAATTAATGATTTGACTTTGACTACTGTTGACGCCTATTGGCGTCCGACACATGTTGGCTTCCCGGTACTGTTGACGCCTATTGGCGTCCGACACATGTTGACTTCCCTTTACTGTTGACGCCTATTTAATTCCATTATTATTTAAAAAAATAAAATATTGTTATCTAAAAAAAGCTTAAAATTAATGTTCACTTCAAGTAATATTCGTTTAATGTAATAAATTTCAGTATTTTGAATATTTTACTATACTTCCTCAGAAATGCATGTCTAACGAAAAATTTCGCCGTACCCAGTGGACGTCGCGAGTGAATTCGTACCGCACCGTACGGCCAGTGCGTGCCAAAGTCTGCCGTAGTCAAAGGGTTAAAAACGGTCATTTGACCGGTTATGGTAGGAATAGTGTTAACCGATTGCCGCAAATGACGTCTATAGCCGTCCGATCTTTGGCGATATGTAGGCAAATGACGGCTATAGCCGTCGTGCACATTTTAATCAATAAAAAAAAGAACAGCGTTAGTACGAAGTGTACTAACACATACATTTGTTAATTATTGAGTAACACATCTAGAAAAATAGTTATAGCATGCCAGACAGCATATTAATTGTTTTTTTATGCGGTTATTATTATACTATTTTATAAGCAAAATAACTTACAAATGATAATTTTGTTTCAAACTGATTTTCTTGTGTTAAGATTACACCTACTTACTCTCTTTCATTCATAGGAATCATTTTGAATTAGTAAAGCAAATGCTGTATAGTCGTCAAGACGGTCATAGCCGTCACTTGCTCTGGGAAGAGAAAAAATGATATGATATGCAAATGACGGTTATAGCCGTCGAGAGTTTTTTTGGAAAAACTGTAACCAAACGTGATAATTTTCACTTCCAAACGTACAACTTACACTTGATTTCATCTGGCAGTTGTAAACAATTGAAAAACAAAATGTGTTTCTGAACACAATCATCAAATTAAATGCGTGCGGCAACGGGTTAAGGGTTAAATTACAAACAGGTTATAATACTCCGGTCGGGCAGATAGCTTAGTGGTTAAAGCAGTGGCCTAACACGCGAAAGATCCCGGGTTCGATTCCCGGTCTAGGGTAATCCGAATGGATGGATGATGATATTCTTTTTAAAAAAAGAACAAAGTGTTCAGAATTTTATACGCGAATATCAAATCATACGTTATAGACGTCTCTGTTCGAAACGTTATGTGTAACTTAAACTGAGGATAATCGTGATTAAATACATTGATAGACGGCGATTCGTTGCCAATTGCGATTTGTTGCAACACGCGAAAGTCGATGCTGAACAACCTTCGACAACGTAGTCTGATATTTGTGTAATAAAGGGATCATACGATAGGACAATTATGCCACGTAGAAACGTACAAGCGAATGGTGTACCTACGCAAACTTTCAGTTTATTAACCCTTTGACTGCGGAAGACTCTGAGCCGAAACGCTTCGCGTCGACGGCGTGCAGCCGGCACTAACTGTCGCTGGGGACTGAATACTTTTTCACGCAATCTGAATCTGTTCGGCGGTGTATTCAATTGTAATATTGTACAGAATCAAATTACTGTTACTTTATCCACTCCAAAATTAATATTTTTCAATTTTTTAAATATCTTTTATCTTCAATATATATTATTTATTCGTCAAGGGTAAAGTTTTAAAACGCCATAATTTGATAATTATAATGTATTATAAAATATATAAAATGAAATGTACAAAACGAACTCCAAACCATACATAACTTTTGTCAAATGGCAGATGAACAGATGAAACGAATTTAAGATATAGCGAAAACTGACGAAATAAACGAGATTTTTCTTCTTGATAAGCAACAAGGTATGTTGTTTCTGAGTGTTACACGGATATGATAAAATAATTTCTTGAGAAATTCAGTAAGACAGCAGTAAATGATCAAAGCCGCCGCCGAGCGCACATGTGCGCCCATAGTCTATATCGACGGCTTGTGCTGGGCGCATATATGCGTCCGTAGCAGTCAAAGGGTTAATGCGTTTGTAGTGCCTCGATGGTCTGCTGATAAAAACCAAACTTTTGAAGGCAGTGCTAGTAAATAAAAAAAAAAGGTTGTAATACTCCAAAAACGATTGAAAAGCGTTGTTATTAGCTCGGATAATCAACGTTTCGCTGTATGTGATTTAGATTTTCGTCGCGGGGACGCGGTGCCAATGAGAAATTAAATGTCGACGATCGACCGGGGATGGAACACCCTTTCCCCAAAGCCGAAGTTGAATTACGCGGAGAGAAAGGAATATGGCTTATTCGCGTGTTGCCGAAAGTTTTTGGCGGCAGCTCGCCGTTTCATGCTCCGACATTAATAATTACTTTACAACTGATTCCACCTTCCCGTATTTTATTACATTTTTCAACGGCCACCGTCTCCTGCCGCCTGTACAGGGTGTCGACACGATACTTGTGCTGTTTCTAATAATTTATTCGGGACTATCTGACGAGGGATTTATCGCTGAAAAATAATATGTTCAAAAATACATATTTCTTTTTCATACAGGATAATTGTATTTCAATAAAAGGAAAAAAGACGATCGAAACCCTATCGTGTGCTTTTTAAAAAGATAATATTATATATTGTAGAATCTCTTGTAGATATTCACTTTTTTAATGTTAAGTTTTATTATTCAAATGAAAACCAATTGATAACCAGAAAATTGATAACTTGTCCAGTTGTAGCGACTTACAAAGTTAATTAAATATTTTTCTTTACTGTAAATCTTACTTTACTGAAGTATTATATAAATTAAACGAATTGATTTGGATGAATTGAAAACAAATTAAGTGAATTAATTGAAAAATTCAAAGGTTGTCTAAAAAAATATTTGTTAGGAAAATAATCCACCAAGAAGTTTATTGAAAAAGCGCCAAGAAACAGAAAATAATGAAACAGGAGTCGGTAATGTCGAAAAAAAAAGAATTGTGTAATGCTCGATTAGGGCAGATTTAATTATTAAACGCGGGAAATTCCAATATTTGATAGAAAACTAATAACTTTTTTACCACGATACCCTAATAATTTGCTACATAGAATTAACAAATGAATGAATCTATGCAACAAGAAATATTCATTTCCATTTAGAGAAATGTTAATTGCACATGCACTGTTGCACTTGAAAAGAATCTAAGGACTTACAGATTTGGTGGTCTTCAAGCCATTTTTATCTTCCTTCTTTGATATTTTTTCGTAACTACATTAACTGCCAAATTTTTTCTTTTCAAATTTTTGGCAGGAAAAGTTATGTAACAATATAATTATATTCAAATTATGTTAAAATATTTTATATTTTTTTAAAAGTCTCAAATGGGGATTGTAACAAACAAAACATTTTTTTAATTTTATGAATTTTAATTTAATTTTTGTTAAACATTTTTTTTTATTATATGAATTATTTTATATACTTAAAAACAGCTGTTATTTATGCCATTTTCCATATAGTCCGCATGTAACCCGATGTTACGTTACATTTCAATTACATTTACCCCTAAATAAGAATCATGGCATTTAATGCATTAATAACGGAGTCATGACCTAAAACAATTGCAGGGACCAGCTTGTATATACAAATTAGTTTTTGCATTCAATCATTTAGATCGTCTCAAAACCATTAACCACTTGCGCTATAAAGACGTGCCACGCACGTCGAGATGCTTTTGTTCCAAAACCGCCAGCGACGTGTATACCACGTCGATAGGTATTTGTCGCAGAAACAAAAACGACGTATTCGCCACGTCGGCTAACAGTTGGCAAGAAATACCTTGCGGCATTACATATTCCAAATTGTTTTGAAATTTACCATACAAAAGTAGATTATTAATTGATAAAATTTTATTTTTGTTGTGAATATTTATTCATATCCGTGTAAATTCTTTGTCAGACCCTACCAACGTGCTAATGCACTGGTTAAAGATTTGCGCTCGCAGACGCAGTGCGGCGTCAATGTAACGCCTTATCACACTTTATATCGTAGAGCGTGGCTCGGCTACCGAAAGTTAAATCGTAGCGCAAGTGGTTAAATCCATTTCCAGTGTTACGCGACGAGTTGCGACGCTCGTTTCGTTGTCCGAGCATACTTACGTCGTTAGAACGATCGTGCACACGCAGCGAAGCCTTGTCCAATCAATAATCAGCTATGAAATTCGCGAACGATCGTGTGCGACTGTTTTCCAGTGTCGCAGTCGCACGACAAGGAGCGCAATGCGGTGCTCGATTGCATCGTCGGATTAAGGTACGATCGGCGTACGAGTCACGATATACCACGATCAACTGATCGATGTAGCCCGGAACGCGACAACCATCGTTCAAGAAACTGAATCGAGGAAACGCGCTCGTTACGTGTACACTCCCGTTCATAAGTACGATAAAGTCCACTGTTGTATTCCCGGTGAGAAGAAATACAGTAACACGAGGTTTATTTAAAAAGTTTATTCTTAACCCTCCGACTACTGAAGTTTGGCGGCCTGGCCATGGGTCTTTCGAGACCCTCACGGATATTCCACTAATGCATATTTTGAGCCGTCCATGCGGCTCACCAATGCTATGCTACCCAAGTGACGATCGCTCGAGACCGAGGTCCTCACCGATATTGTATACAGTGACAATCACCCAATTCATAGGAAGATATAGGAGCGTATAGGAACAAATAATAATAACGTGAATTATCAAACGTCGAAGCTATATTTATTGTATATTTACGTATTGTCACGTATGCTATATAAAATTTGCTGGATTTTTCTCGAATGGCCACTGCAAATGGGTCTTTCATAATTATCGCACACGGCTATATATTTATTATCATTGTCTACTCAAAGACAACATTAAATACTAAAATATAATGCTAAAATGCTAAAACAATAATAAAAGTACGGAAATATAAAGTAAACTTTGAAATAAAGAATTGTTTCGATTTACTGCACACGTTTCTTCTTCAGAGCATTACCAGAAACTGACTGTCGTCGGTTTCGTTACTTCGACCCTCTGGCGGAAACGTATATGTGTTAGTGCGACCGTCACTTTTCTCCTACCACACAGCGCCCGTCGTTGTATGCGTTATCGCTTTCAAGGGACTCACAGCATGGGTTACGAAAGACCCATGGACCGCAGGCGGAGGGTTAAGAGTAAGGTCGAGCGGGGACTGTCGTGGACTGAATAAGTGCTGGTGATCTGGAATCTGGTACCTTTAAATGTTAGGAAAAGTAGAGTGGTAGGGATGAGATAGGATGAGGAAAATTTGGAGTTCAAGGGGTACGGATGAGTTAGCGGCCAAAGGACGTGGATGAGTCAGTAGAAAGTGAGGGTTCAAGCAGTACAATGTTTGGAATAGGATGACTATTGGACGGATGACTGTTGCGATAGGATAGTTGATAGGAAGGAACGATAGGAATCCAACAATATAGTTCACAGTGCATTATTAGAAGTCGTTGCATTAGCTCGTAGTTCATGTAACAAAACCCATCGGCCAATAAATAATTCCTACAGAACAAATAATAATAACGTGAATTATTAAACGTCGAAGCTGTATTTATTGTATATTTACGTATCGTCACGTATGCTATATAAAAATTGCTGGATTTTTCTCGAATGGCCGCTGCAAATGGGTCTTTCATAATTATCGCACACGGCTATATATTTATTATCATTGTCTACACAAAGACAACACCGACCTATCTTTTATTTTACGTTCCAACATAGCGCTGAAAACTAAAATCTAAATAGTAAATATAAAAATAATATACAATACTAAATACTAAATACAAGAATAGTGTAAACTACAAAATATTAAATACTAAAATATAATGCTAAAATGCTAGAACAATAATAAAAGCACGGAAATATAAAGTAAACTTTGAAATAAAGAATTGTTTCGATTTGCTGCACACGTTTATACACGATAGGAATCCAACACCACTGTATTTAACCCTTTTAGTGCCGAACGAACTATTCAGTTTCTCGTGCACATGCCTGGTTTCATCGTAGATCAGATCCTTTTCCCTCTGCATTCCGAACATTTTTCATGGAACACTTACACGTATTTCGATCGGCAAACTATCCGCACGAATAGACACGGAACTTCTGTGTAAACGTCGAAAGGGGTGCTACTGTGACACTTCCGTTGAAATTTATCTATTGTTCTGATACCCAACACAATTTGTATCTTCCAGTGATTGGGTTGAATAATTGACGACATCTCTTTTTTGTAATTAAATTTAATTTAACCCTTTTAGGCATTTTACGGAGTACATGCGAAGAATGCCACGGGCCGATTTGATATGCGCGCTTATATGAATAGCTTTATAAGGAACAAAATTCCGAACGTTGGAACTTTTTTCCCCTGTAATCAACAGTGAGGATAGGGCTCCGTCGAAAATATTTCGTTACACCTACAGCAAATTTTTCAGTAAGCAGTTTGGGTATAAATTTTCGGTTTCTGCGAATCGGCCGATCTATCGGCCCG
>JAOPTO010001676.1:0-36890 GCA_033822845.1 Tetrapedia diversipes
TATTTCTTTCATTTTTTAAAGATAACTTTGTAATGGTACTTGATGAAGCAAAACCTTTCAAATAGAAAATGTTTAATTTTTAATAAAAAAAAGAACACAGGAAAGTTTATATTCAAAGCGTGAACAATCGCTGAAACTTTGAAATTCGTTATCAACCCCTTTACAAAATATTTTGCCGCCAAAAGAATTGTTCCATGCAGGATACACCATGCTCTGTACATACATAAAGTTTCATTGAAATCAGAACTTTAGAAGTAGATGAATTTCTTTATAATACAGTGTACGAATACTTTTTGGAGCCACTGTATGTATAATTCCATTCCAAAACTGTAATACAACTGTATATTCAGTCATACACAGATGAAAAATGTGTTTCAGAAATCGATTATGTTCAAAAACATCTTTATGCGACAACAGACTAAATTTGACTAATTGTAAGCTTCATTGACGGAGACTCGCTAAATCTATTGGAATTTATTCCTTGTATCATTAATGTAGTATCGTAGTTTTAAGGACCGAAAAAATAAAAGTGTGGGTCGACTAGTCGAAAGCCAGGCCCATTGAAAAAAACAGTTGACGACAAACAATCCACCGATGGATCGACAATGTTTAGCGAGCGCGGGGTGAGAAAAGGAAATACCTATAAGGGTTTTCTCGAAGCAGGAAAGGATCAGTGTTGAATAGAAAACCGAGTTGTGTAGTTACATAAAGAATTGAGAATTGAACATAGAACTGCGTAGCAGAGTTGGGTTAGAAATTACTGTGTACTGTATACTTTTGCTATCAATCATATAAATAATAATAATTGTAGGAATGCGATCGAGTGGATGCGAGTTTGAGAAAGTCTGAAGAGTACTTGAGTTGGACGATTGTCGTGTGAACGCAGAATGTTTGATCTCGAATGTTTCTAAGGTGTGAAAGATGAGTACTTGAGAAAACGTTGCGACTGAGAAATTGTAGGTGGTCGTGACCGAATGCATCGAATAAGAAAGGTAGACAATTAGAATGAAAGGAAACGAGTGTTTGAAAGAACATATGACGAGGAAAAAGCGAGCGCCTGGCAGAAAGGTTTTGACGGTGAAGGCAGAAACTGTTTGATTCTGAACGTTGAAGTTGTTAAGTTGTAAAGTCGTTTAAGTTGTTATTGTTAAATTGTTTTAAATATACACTTACTAATATTCTAATCGCTTCACTTTTATTTATTCACACCTGAATTCCATCTTTCGCTCTACTAAAATCATTTTATAGAATTTTCCTATATAATATAGGAAATGTTCTATAAAGTGTAGAACGGAAGATGGAATTCAGGTGTGAAAAATAAAAGTGAAGCGATTAAAATATTAATAACAGTATATTTAAAACAATTTAACAAAACAACTTAAACGACTTTACAACTTAGCAACTTTAACACTCTTTCTACGTTCACAATCAAAACCTTTCTTTACGTTAGTCAAAAGCTTTCTGCCTCGCGCTCGCATTTTCCCCGTCATATATTCTTCCAAACACTCGTTTCCTTTCATTCTAATTGTCAACCTTTCTCACTCTACACATTCGGTCACGATCACCCAGAATTTCTCAGTCACACTGTTTTCCGAAGTTCTCATCTTTCACGCCTTAGAAACATTCGAGCCCAAACATTCTGCGTTCGCACGACAATCGCCCAACTCAAGTACTCTTCAGACTTTCCCAAACTCGCATCCGCTCGATCGCATTCCTACAATAATTATAATCTTAAGACTCTTCCTAGGATTTAGAATCACTCAGTTCACGTGCAATGGCTTAACAGAAGGACCTTTCCAGTTAAGAATTATGCGTCCGTTCAGAGATTGATTTGAAGATCGTATGGATTGAATTTAAATGCGATGAATTTGTAAATGCCTATGCGAACATTTTCGCAGTTGTCTGGAATAAAATTGTAGAGAGGGTAGATCGTAACAGGACGAAAGACTGAAGGATCGAACAGGGGGAAAAGCAATAATACGTCGCGGTCGGCGTACCATACGTTCGTCAAGAATCAATGGTCGTTGTGCATCCGTAAGATGCATGCCTGTGTATCGAGTGCCTATGGAAATTGCGTTTCCATACACACCGCCCGACCGATGCGATGGTTTAATTATCGGCCCGGCTATTTCCCTCGATATCAAGACCAGTTAGTAGTCGATATGAAATGGGTCGATGGGCAGCAGCGGTAACGTGGCAATGAGGGACTCGTTTCCTTGCAAATTGAATGCTCGCTTGTGAATATTTATACGCGACACAGTAAAGTTCGCTTTAACGAAAATTCTTTGAAGTCTAAAAGACGCGGAGAATCAATCGATCTCTTTTGTTTGGCGTTGTTGGTACTTTTCGTTACGTTTCTTTGCGTTTCAAGTGATCTACCCTGCAGCTTTCATATTCAAGTTTATCGACAGGGCTATGTGATTACATAATTTATCGATACCCTTGGTACAAAGGGTAAATTGTATTTTGGAAATCTATGAAATTGAGAAGATCGATTTTTTGCATAGCATCGCGAAATGTTAATTGCTAATTAATTTATTAACGAGTAAAACTGAATGGGAAAAAAACGATATTTCTAATGAAGGAATTAAAGTTTAACGTTACAAATTTAACGGAGGTACTATTCTTCAATAATTAGATATATTTTTACATTTTCCATTATTACTTCCTGAGTCACTGCAAATATAACAAAGCATGTACAAGTTGTTACGTTCTAAATTAGGTTTTTAGAGTTAGTGGTATTCTTTTGAAAACAATATATTTGCGATTCAGCTACCCTAGTTAAGGATATACTTAAATCATCCGCGTGTGCTTGGTAGAAGGGAAACGCTGACCAGCCCCCCTTCTTATAATATTTTAAATTGTTGTGGTTGGCTAGGGTCTAGCTATAACCTTTTGTATAAATACCGTGTAATTTCTAGAACATAGAACATAAGCTTTAACCAGTAACCTATCAACTCTGTCGTTCAATCAATTTGACACCTGAAACAACTCACAATATCAACATTTTCGTTAAAAGCAAACCTACGCTGCGCATGGCGAATTATTAACCAGTTAAGCGCGTTTGACGTGTATACACGTCGAACTAAATCTCTATTACGGCGCGTACGACGTGTATACTCGTCGTGTAAAATAAAAAATTACCATTGTCACTAAAAACTCAAAGTTTCAATAAAATGTGATAAAGATATTATTTGGTGGTATGTTTTCTTTATCTTATCAACACGACTGCTATGTTTTTGTTATTCAACTCCTACATATTGTATAAAAAAAAAATAACGAAAAATTAAGTCGAGTGAATTTTTTACTGAAATCTATTGAGAAAATTGTTGAAGAATATGCAATTCAGCGAAAACGAACTGCTCAAATTAGTCGATCATCTATATCCGCAAAACCTACACGACTCATCGGAAAACATTTCCCTAATTTTATACCGGCTACTCTATACCGGAGATTGAAAGCAAATCTCAATCGAAGATGTGTCATCTGTTCAAAAAATAGAATCCGTAAAGAGTCAGGGGTATTGGTGTATGACCTACAAAATGCCACTTCGTGTTATACCGTATTTCGAAAAATGTCACACCGAAATCAATTAAAATTCTTAAAATTATGTTCTTTTCAACTTTTCTTGTTTATATGTATAGGAAAATTCTATAAAATGATTTTTGTAAAACGGAAAATGGAATACAGGTGTGAAAGATAAAAGTGAAGCGATTAAAGTATTAATAAAAGTATATTTAAAACAATTTAACAAAAACAACTTAAACTACTTTACGACTTAGCAACTTCAACACTCTTTCTACGTTCACAATCAAAACCTTTCTTTCAAACACTTTCTGCTTCACCGTCCAATACTTTCTGCCTTCACCGACCAATACTTTCTGCCACGCGCTCGCATTTTCCCCGTCATATACTCTTCCAAACACTCGTTTCCTTTCATTCTGATTGTCAATCTTTCTCACTCGATGCATTCGGTTACGACTACCCAGAATTTCTCAGTTGTAATGTTTTCTCAAGTGGTCATCTTTCGCACCTTAGAAACATTCGAGCCCAAACATTCTGCGTTCACACGACAATCGCCCAACTCAAGTACTCTTCAGACTTTCCCAAACTCGCATCCGCTCGATCGCATTCCTACATATGTTTTATTATTTTTTGACAAATTTTAAGTTTTAATTACAATAACCTTTTCAAAAGTAAATTATTAATTTTTTATAAAAAGAGAAATGTAATCCGTCCTCAGTTTTCGTAAAATTTAAAATCCGACCATTTGCCCTGCACTCGACGTGTATACTCGTCATTGCTTCATTTTAATTCCGCACTCTGTGGAGGATTCTTAAAACTAAATTCCACAGTTAACAGGTTAAAAACAGAAAGATTTCGAGAGCATCTATACCGACCATAAGTATAGACAGGTTTAAGAAACCCATACAATGTAAATTAACAGTATTACAAGCTGTTTTCTCTAAAACTTGCAAATATAGACATAAAGTATATCATTTTATAAATTTTTGTAATATTTTCTATTTAAGATGCATTAAACTCTTGAGAGGTCACTTGAAACCTATAGTTTGTTTCTAATACAGTTGGAGGGTTCCGTTAATGTTTTATATGCAATAATTTAGTTTCTTGAAAATTCTTTGCATTTCAATATATCTTCGCACAAGAATTAAAAATAACCTATCCAAAATAAACTGTAAGGACGAAGGTGGGAATATGGACCACCTTCTTTGTTTCGAAGAAAACATGTATTAAAAACGCAAAAAGTACATGTATTAGAGATAGTAGTTCATAGGTCTCAAATAATGTATCGGTAATTCTTTTCCCTAAAAATTCAACTATTTTGAAGTCATGGCATTTTTACGGAAATTTGTCAAAAACACGGTCTTGGAAATATGAACTCGAGCGAACAAGGTAAAGAGCTCGTAACAAATAGCTAATTTTTCTTGCAGATTTTCTATCTTAATGATGATAATAGAAAGACAAGAGAAAATAAGGAATCATGGTTAAAATCTGATTAAAGTCATTAACAGTCTTCCCTTTTAAATGGACTGCATTTATGGTATTAGTCATATCTTGAGGGAACAATTTTTATTTTAGACTCCTATTTTCTTTACTTGATTGCTTTCTTGACATAATAGGACATTTTTAAATGAAAAAAAAATCTTCATGAAACAAGAGAAGTTGTAATGTAGATCACTATGATCCACATTATCACCTCCAGCCTTTTGTAGAATTAACATAAATATTTTGGCATTCAAGAGATACTTCCGTACAATTAAGTCCAGCATTTTAAGCTTAATTTTATGGTTAATTATCACTGAAGAAAGAAAATGGAACTTCCCTTAAAAACTTTTTCAACAGACGAAAAATGGTACTTCCACTTATTAGCTGCATTAAACATGCTAATTGCACTAGTACCGTCTAGTGGCGTAAGGGAGCATTCGTTGTGCTTTTATTAACTACTGATATATCATAGCAATTATCATAACAGAAAAGTGTCTGGACCATATTAAGTCCTCGGCCCATATTCTTACCTTCTTCCCTGTTAATCAATTTTTTATTTCGTGCGCGAAAAACTTCTTAAATTAAGGAGTTTACAGGTTAATTTCATAAACAGACATCCATGGTTGTCGTAAATCTAACGTCCCATATGAACTCGTGAAGCATGCACGAAAACAACGCGTGTTATTTCGTCGAACGAAGACGTCGAAAGGCGTTTACGTTGTACTACCGCGATAATTTAATAAAAACAACGTGGTCTTGAGAGAGCTCTCTTGGGCTTCCTTCGTAAAAGGTTTCCATTAGCAGACAAAACGGTAAACTTTGATTATACAGGTTGCCCATAAAGTATCATTTTAATTTGATAGAAAATAAACGAAACGCAAATGAATAGACCATTCAAAGTGATTCTATTTTGCGATAGATATTGAAGATTTTTTACCATCTTTATTGTTATATATTTCGTTGCATATATTGGTTTCACAGGTAAATATAGCATGTCAAAATCATACTCAAACTCTAATTATATTTTAAACGTCTACCTATGATTTTCATGAATGATGAACGTTGTATTCTAAATTCTTTGTTTGTTTTTGACACAATAGTGGACAAAGTTTTAAGACTAAAGGTTAAGTAGATAAAAGCTAAATAATAATATAATAAATAATATTCATGTCCTGTACTAAAAATAAATAGAATTGCTCGATTAGAGTAATGTATTGGTAGGGGAGACCGGGGTTAATAGTAACACGTTAAATAATTTAACACCTATCGTAACGAATATTGCAAATTTTGAATATACAATGCAAAACTATAACTGACGTACATACATGCATGTCCTAATAATATTGTTGCTCGATAAATAAATATATTAAGTGAAATGACTTTTCGAACTTTGTAAAGTTGCATTTTCTTAGTGCGTTAGAATTGTGATATAAATATTTCTCGTGCAAGTAAATACTTTTTCTTTCTCTTAATCTTTAGTCTAGTCCTTTTGAATGAAATATTTATCACTAATTAGAATTTTTAAGCGTATTATTAGTGAATAATTGTAATATAAGTTCAGGAGCGGGATCTGGGGCAATTGTAACACCATTAGTCAGAGTCGATTTTAACGTTACTGTCAAATGAGAAATGGGTGTGACGCATAGAATTGGGCATACGAATAATGTACGAAATAATGTGATCTATATGTTTGCCAAATTTGTGAAAACGAATGAGAATAATAGATAATTTTAGTTTTGTTATTTTTATTTCATAGATAGTTGTAATTATTTTTTAAATTTGATTTAAATTTGATTTATATTCAGTTTTTTATGTTTATTAATGTTTATTAATTTCATCTTTGTTGAACATTATCATTTAGTTTAATAAATAATTTAATTTTTTTTAAGAATAAAAGTGTTTTTCTGTCTTCTATTTTTATATTAATATCTGTAATAACTTTTTTATTAATTTACTGGCATACAATAAAGTAACTGTGAGCGAATACTGCCAAGTAATTAGGTAACATTTTCATACAAAAATTTTTATTCTAAATGCAATACTTTTGTTCCAAAGCTAAAATGTAACTATTAAACCCGGTCTCTCCTATAGTCGTTATTTACTAATTTTGTATTTGTTAAGGTGATATTTACTTATTTCATTCATATACTTTTTCATAATTCAGCAAGACGTACCTGTGCTAACCTTATTGCAATCTGCAAATAACGTTCTTTTCGCGTCGCATAAGTCTATAATAGAATTAAAATCAGGAAAATCCGGTAAGATGATATTGAGATATTTTTGAACACACAAAGTGATACAATATATTCTAATAATAAAAGTTAGGCAACACGTGAACAACTATCCGAGTCACACTGTACACCGTTCCATAATTTTCAAAAGTTAGTAAAGTGCTCTCGTGAACACCCTGTATCGGTAACTGTGATACGTTATACGGTCGCATTTATGCCAAAACAATCATTCCCAGCGACAAGCTGAACCCGAGCGGCTCGTTAACGCCGATGAGCGAGCGCCACGCGTACCTCTCCGCTTCCCGTTACGAGGAGTCGGCACGAGGAGGTCACCAATTAGCTGCGTACATCTTCACGCTTTCGGATATCCGGGAATCGCGCGTTAAAGCTGTCGCAATTAGCGGAGCCAATTAAAAACGGAAATCCTACCCTCTGCCATCACGCTCACGCATTAAAATCCGCTGAACGAGGACGACCATCCACGAAATATTTCGGGTTGGAAAGTTGCACGCCGAAAACTTTGGTCAATTATTAGTTTGCGTGCAGCGTGGCGCTGCGGTGCGCTTGAAACGACCGCGCACCGGCTCGTTGCAATCATCGCAATTATCGTGGCAATTTGATTTCGCCTGCTCCCTGGGAAACCTTACGGGATCGCATGGGCGTTTTCGTAGTCGTTCGAGGCAACTATTAAATTCGACATTGCATATTTATGTAAGCACCTATTTATATTACATTTTGCTGTACGTTTCACTTTTACGCGAGCACAACTTTTGTATAAAAAATGTTAAATTTTTGGTACTTTATCATCCTATTGCAGAAAAAGTTTCAGAAAATATTCTGTTAAAAAGAAATAAAATAATGCTAAAACTTTATGTGATTAAATTAATATTTGTGGGTAATATTAATTGATACAATTTATTTAAACAACAACTATAAACACAATAAAACGACGAAATCTATACATATAAAAAGACATAATTATGAATGAATAACAGAGATTACAATGTTATTCTACTTTAAACGTGTTCTCAGCGGCAAATTAACTTATAAATTTAGCTATCCATACCTCGGTAATTGTGAATAATTAAATCAGTTTGTAGACGTACAAAGGAATTTTAGCTGTTTCTTTTTTTAAAGAACCTATACATATAAAAAGACAGAGCTTAAACTACTGAAACTAGAAACAAGAAATTTGGAAAATGGGTTCTTTTATGATGTAGGCACTCACTAAGGAAGGTTTTTTTGATATTCCACCCCTAAAAGGGTTAAATAGGAGTTGAAAGGTCGTTTGGAAATCCGCCAATTTTGGAGCAAGCATTATGAAAACTGTTATTTAGCTTTTTGGTTAGAAATAAAGAAATACGTGTTTCAATGTTTTTGGAAAATCAACCTCTAAGGGATTAAACTAAGGGATGAAAATCTGTTTGAAAATCCGCCAATTTTGAAGCAAGCATTGTAAAGAATACGCAGGCAACAGCTAGTATAACACAAATTAATCTCACAAGATAACAAGATAAATCAAATTAATGTTAATGCGAGTATTGTTAATTTCAGATTCATAGGAAAATTATCTGAACACTTAACCCATTAAGTACCGACGTTGAGTTAATACATTTTATTTTCAGGTATTTTTAGTCAATTTATAGAATTTTGTTTCTTTACATTGTAGTTATTTGAACGAACCTTAGGATTTATTTTCGTAACCACAGTAAAACTTAGCAATGTAAATTAATTGAAAAATAATTATAAATGAAATGTTAGATTGATCTAATATTGGTCTTTAACTCTTTGAGGCACAGGATTTCAGAAAATAAATAGACCCATGTTGCACAGAAATTTTGTTGCGTTTTAAATTAAACAAAATTGTTATATTTATACTAACGAATTACTGACATGTTGAAACTTGCCAACACAAACGAACATACTTATACAATTTTTTTTATACTGTTACCAACTGCTTTACGTGAATAGAACTAAGTATAAACCGATGCACATGCTGCTATTGCAATATTTCAAGGTGGGTCTAAAAACGTCCCATCATGCATTACCGTGCATCAAAAAGGTGGGACATTTTTAATCCCACCGTGTCCTAAAGAGTTAATGGATTAACATGGATGAGATTCGGAAAATAATTCCAAAATTTGTCCAATACTGCGTGATATGATTAGTTTTTGAGCACATTATTAATACAATTTATTTTTTTTACTTCGTTTAATAATTTCATTGATTTGAAATTAATAAAATACAACTAAATTTATTTCTGATTTTAAAATGTTCCCAATTCTAATTATCTGTTAGTCGTAAAATTAACCAAAGGGATTTGATTTAATGTTCAACCATATTAATGGAACATGAGCAAAGGCAGTGTTTCCAATATCTCGTATTCAGGTGGTTCGGGCAGAATAGAATTAGAGCAACCGCAAATCCTTCCGATTACACCCACAAACGTTACAATTATTAGATACGATATGCGCATAAATGGTCTTCTATGTTTAGAGTATAATTTGCTTAAAATCACGAATCACCACGATTCATTCGGTTGTAAAAGGAAACAAAATTTTTGGTTCAACCTGCTCTCAGTTCGCTCGTAAAAATATAATAAACGCGTTTCAATTAATTCTTGGCTGTTTAACGTTATACGTATACCTGGTTTGAACAGTTTTTCGAGTTTTCCGAAATACAAAGCGTATAAACTGTTTCATATCAAATTTTTGTTTCGCTCATGTATGCTGGTTTACGTTAAATACACAAACAGTATCGATATCAAACTATAGCGTAGCGTCAGTAACATGGAAGACATCTGCGATATCATTGCCAACGTAAAGCGGAAAATTCAATTTCCGGCCGTGGCGTAAGTGAATATCATCGAACTAACGGTACCACGCTCTAAAAGCATATGGTAACCTAATACAGGATTCATAAATTATACTGCGCGGGCGTCTTGTTCTCGCGCTTACTGTAGATTCTCATTTTCGTAAGAATTCATTCTATGATACATTATTGTTGAGTTTTTAAAATAATAATAATAATAATAAGGCACACTCTCTATATATAATATTAAACATTACTCTTATTCTAAGAACTCTTATTCTCTAAAGCCGCGTCCACATAGAAGAGAACAGTTCGCGAGCAGCTCGCGAGCAGCACACGAATTGCTCGCTTGCGGTTCGCGAGCTGTTCGCCAACGGAAAACGCAGCATATCCAGACTGGAGCTCGCGAACAGTTACAAGCTTGTTCGCTCTGAATTCATGGGCAGTTCGCTATTAGCTTTTGCCACATACTGTGTTACAAACGCGTCCAGATACGCTTCGAGCTCGCGAACAGTTTCTTTGATGTACCGCTTCCCGAGTGAACACTGTTCGCTGTTCGCTGAGGAGTTCGCTGCTCGCTGCTCGCTGTTCGCGAACAGCAGTGTGGACGCGGCTTAACACGAGCCTGGGAGAACTGCCCGGTGCCGAAACATGTAACACCGCGCTATTCTTTTGTTTTATATTTTCCTCTTCCTTCGATCTCATACTCTGTGTTTCATCTCTATCAATTATAAATAATAAAGTTATGCAAATAGAATTGTATACAATGATTTATTCAGGAATTGACATAATTACACACATTTTTTCAAATGTAAAAGAAACAAATTTAACTTTTTGCATGTATTATACTTTTAGCGCTATCTGTTAGTAGGTGAAAAGTTTTATTTCATTCTTTTTTCAAATGTAAAAAAAACAAAAGTAACTTTTTGCATGTATTACACTTTTAGCGCTACCTGTTACTAGGTGAAAAGTTTTATCAACTTTAATTAATAACAACATTATACATATTTTTTGTACTCTTATCCATTTCTTGTATGTGTAAATTTTTAGATTTACAATTTAAAAAATGCCTTCTTCACATCACCACAGTAAATTTTTAATTTATTTCTCTTGTAGAGACAATCTTGTCACTATGTATAAATATTATGTTTATTGTACTGTGATTGTGTTATACTTATTCCATTATTTAATCGACCACGTCTTACTATCAATTTTCATCTTTTTATTATTGTGCTATTGATATTTGTCTAATTATCTAACTTTCTTTCGGAAGCTATAGTCTTTCTGTTAAAAAGATCGTAAATCTTTCGTATAGCCATACTACTGAGGACGCTCAATTTAAAACTTCGTTACCATCTTTAGTTTTTATGATACGGAAGATATTTCTTACGTAATTTGAATGACATAAAAATGTATAAGCCGCAAGAAATATTTTTGTTTTATAGTTCCTTTTTAAAATTTTAAAATTCCTACATACGTGTATGAAGATAATTCAATGGCCTATTTTAAATGAGATACCCTATATAACTTCTAATATTTATTTAATGCTATATACATGGTGAACATGATTGTATAAATAAATTGTATTCTCTTGCAAACAATTTTGATAAAAATACAATCTTTATTTTCGTTTAAAATTCAGAATTCAATTACCTTACACAACTATTGTACCTTTAACGAGAACTCTTAAAATGCTAATTATATGCTTCAATTTACTGTCAACTCGTTTTCAACTCCTGAGATCACAATAATAAAAACTTCGAGCAATTTTTTTGCCACCATCGTCGATGCAAATTTTCTCCTCACCGTAAAAGGAAATCCAACTTTCCCTCGCAACCGATAAAGTCGGAAGATTCGCTCTAATCGCGAGGACACGATCTTCATGCATCGTAAAACCTATTCCTTGTACTCGTAGAAGAGCCTGAAAGCGGCGCAGAAATGTCGTCAAACCGCAACCTTTTAATTTTTTCATCGACGAACGTGCATTTATTTATCAGTGTATGAGTTTCACAGAATAAATATGTACAGTGGTTCCAAAAAGTATTCGTACACTGTATTATAAGGAAATTCATCTACTTCTGAAATTCTGATTTCAATGAAACTTTATGCGTATACAGAGCATGGTGTATCTTGCATGGAGCAATTTTTTTGGCGGCAAAATATCTTTTAAGGGGGCTGATAACGAACCCCAAAGTTTCAACGATTTTTCACACTTTGAATACAAGCTTTTCTGTGTTCTTTTTTTATGGCAGGGCGATAGGGTATTAAAAATTAAACATTTTCTATTTGAAAGGTTTTGCTTCATCAAGTACTATTACAAAGTTATCTTTAAAAAATGAGAGAAATAGGATATAAAAAGTTAAAATATTTCTATTTGAAAGGTTTTGCTTCATCAAGTACTATTACAAAGTTATCTTTAAAAAATGAAAGAAAACTCAGAAACTTCAACGCTGGTTTCTCCCCTTTAAAATGGCATTTAAATGAAAAGAAGAGATTAATTCACACGTATACCATTACAATCTACATACCCAAAAAGTTTTATCAAATACTTCTATCAGACTCAAAATTTCAGGGTTAAACGAATTTATTTGTGACATAGTGTACGAATACTTTTTGGAGCCACTGTAAATACCATACAGAGCTGGAAAAAATGTGGATCCGATTGGCTGTAATTATACCACGAATATTTACACGTTTATTGAAAATTTAAATTCGTAGAAAAGTATCAAGTGCAAAAGTAAGTCCACAAAATATTCAAAGTAAAGCAAGCAAGTGTTATATTTAAGGAGCAAACAAAATCTCTACTTGGTTTCTGTTTTTTTCCAATCTGATTAAGTATATAAATATGAATTTGCATAAATAATTCAATAAATTTACCTTACCTCTGAAGCACTTTCGGTTATAACATTTATTATTAGTGGAGTATGTTGCATCTATTAATCAGATTTTGTGTCATAGTAAAGGAATGACAGTTATCGAGATCTAGTGAGATAATACGAAGAACCAATAAATGTGACGAATTCTAAAGCATTGACGCAGGACCTCTGTATTCACAGTTTTATACTCGCGATAGGTTGTCGAACATACTTTTAGAAGCCGTTAATAAATATAGTGGAAATCTTGATTGATCATGGTTCCAAAAGTGTTAAAATATGTAATCCACCTATAGTAAGTCTAAATAATCCCGCCACCTGACACATTTCGAGAAAAGTCTCGATGCATCTAGATGCATGTGATTCTCAATAATGCTCTTTTATTTCAATACTTCATATCTGCATGTGCAATGAATCAATAAAGTGATGTTACAATAAAACTAATAATCGGATAGTCTTATGTAACAAATAAAATATCATAATTACACATATACTTGATAGCACAACATATGATTTTTAGTGTTTGTTGAATCTAACGTAATATTAGGTTGGGGAAAAAGAAATCCATTATTTTTACACGAACTTCAAGGCTTTATTTAATACGTTTCGGATTGTCCGATTTAGGTCAAATATGCACTGTTTTATTCTATAATTTGTTGCCATTTTAATGGTAACTTCATAATGTCCCTCTCATAAAAGCCCTGGTCCCTATTGGCGAAAAACTCGACTAAGCGATTTTCACAATCTTCTCTTGATTCCAATTTCTTACCACTAAGAAAGTTTTGCAATGCAAAAAAAAGATAGTAATCGCTTGGTGCTAAGTCCGAACTATATGGTGGATGTATCAAAACTTCCCAACCAAGTTCCCGGAGTTTCTGACGAGTCACTATAGACGTGTGTGGTTGTCCTGATGGACCACGACACCTCTTCTGTTGGCCAATTCTGTCCGTTTCTGGTCAATCGCTAGCTTCAAACGGTCCAGTTGTTGACAGTAGAGATCCGAATTTAGTGTTTGGCCATATGAAAGCAACTAATAATAAATGATTCCTTTCCAGTCCCACCAAATGTACAGCAGAACCTTCCTGGCCGTTAGTTCTGATTTGGCCACCGTTTGAGCTGCTTCACTGCGCTTCGACCACGATCGTTTTCGCTCAATGTTGTCATATGTGACCCATTTTTCATCACAAGTTACCATCCATTTAAGAAATGGATCGATTTCATTCCGTTTGGCCAAGGCTTCGCAGATGGAAATTCGATCCGTCAGGTTTTTTGGTGTTAATTGGTGTGGCACTCAAACATTAAGCTTCTTTTTGAATCCAGCTTCATGCAAATGGTTTTAAACTGTTTTATGATCGATCTTTAGCTCCTGGGCGATGCTACGACTACTAACATGCCGGTCAACTTCGATTATCTCTGTGATTTTATCGACATTTTTGACGACGGGCCTACCTGTGCGGGGTGCATGTTTAACATCAAAAATACCTGAACGGAATCGACAAAACCAAAATTGCACGCAATTAGCAGTTACAGTATCGGGGCCATAAACACCATTCACAATTTCCAGCCGCCTGGCTTGCATTTTCGCCTTTATCAAAGAAAAACTGTAAAATGTACCGAATTTTCTCTTTGTAGACTTCCATTTTTAACACCCTGTGACTCACAACTGAATGAACCAAATAAAAAGCAGCAAAAGAACTTTTTTAGTACGAAATGTCACCTTGACAACGAGCATAAATCTGAAATTGTTTGATCGATACTTTACGAGATATCGATCATTATAGCCATCTACAGAAAAAATAATGGATTTCTTTTTCCTCAACCTAATATATACAAGATTGTACATGCAATTTTGTATGCAGTATCTCTTTCTTAATAATACAGACAAAGATTAACCATAGGTTATATTTTTTGTGGAAAATTTAACCTTTTTGTGAATCCTAGGTGCGACAAAATGATGGCGCGGGTAGGAAAAAAGAGATCAACGAAACTTCATTATTTGAAATGGCAAGAATTTCTTATACATTTTCACGTGTTGAATTCAAATCTGATCCCAAAAGTAGCCTGCTACATTAAGTTTAGGAGATAAATGGATAGAAAGTACGGATTTTCCCTACATTTACGTTGATATTCCATAGATAGTAACATTTGTCCAATATTTTTGTAAATACCACCGTATAGTACTAATCTTCCCCTATAAAGTCAAATTTGACTTTTAATTGTACGATGCTTTTTGCCAAGATATACCGTTTAGAATTTATTCGAGAAACACTATAAATCATAGACTGTGCTATCATTTTGTCACGCACTGTATAATGTTACATAATGCTAATAAAGGAATGGAAAGTAATGAGATCGTCGATACATGTCATTAAACAGTCAGTCGTTTATAAATATTGTATTGTTTGTATTGTTATAAATTATTAATTTAGGCTATTCATTCATTCGTGCTACCTATCACAGCATATAACACATATTGTACACATACTGTATATCTACTGTAAATACATGTACCCGATGAACATGGATATTTAACTCCTTAATAGACGATTCATGCATCTTTCCTAACATGTATTAACACTTAGCCGACCGAATGGGGAGATCTTCCATTTTTTCTTTGACAAAGCAATGCCATTGATTCTACTTACTTTCGTTATTAGCTGGTCCCAAGCTGATGCAGAATTTATTAAAAATTGAATTTTTAAAAATTTATGAACAGCATCAGTTCAAGACTAACTAATAACAAAAGCAAATAGAATCAATTGCAACGCCTGTTGAGGACAAAATGGGAGATCTCCCCATTCGGTCGGTTAAGTGTTTAGAAAATGAATTCGAAATTCGTTAACTTTGTAAATAATATAGGAATTTTATTTTATTTAGCGAGATGGTAGGGTTCAGGTGTAGGTGAAACAAAGTAAAGTTAGATAATATATATTTAAAATAGTTTAATAGTAACAACTTAAATGACTTTACAACTTAGCAACTTTAACGTTCAAAATTACACTCTTTCTATGTTCACAGTCAAACTCTTTCAGCTATGTTAGTCAAACACTTCCTGCCACGCGCTCGCATTTCCCCCGTCATGTACTCTTCCAAACACTCGTTTCCTTTCATTCTAATTGTCAACCTTTCTCACTCGATGCATTCGGTCACGTTCACCTAAAATTCCTCGTTATCTCAAGTATTCATCTTTCGCGCCTCAGAAACACTCTAGTCCAAATATTCTACGTTCACCCGACTATCGTTCAACTCAACCACTTTTCACATTTTCCTAGAATCGTACCCACTTAATCTCATTCCTACAATAATATAATTCCTTTAAGGTTTTAACGCGACGCGACATGTACACGTGTATGTGTAGGAAAATTCTATAAAATGATTTTAATAGAACGAAAGATGGAATTCAGGTGTGAAAAAATAAAAGTGAAGTGATTAAAATATTAATAAATGTATATTTAAAACAATTTAACAATAACAACTTAAACGACTTTACAACTTAACAACTTCAATACTCTTTCTACGTTCACAATCAAAACCTTTCTTCCACGTTAGTCAAACACTTTCTGCCTTCACCGTCAAACACTTTCTGCCTTCACCGTCCAATAATTTCATAAAGTGCACGGTATTTATACACAAGGTTGTAGCTAGACTTTATTCAATCACAACGGTTTAAAATATTGTAGGAAGGGGGACTGGTCAGCGTTTTCATTCTACCAAATACACGCAGATAATGCAGGTATATCCTTAGCTAGGACAGTTGAATCGCAAATATATAATATCGGTTTCAAAAGAATACCACTAAATCTAAAAATCTAATTTAGAACGTAACACATACTTCTTTGAAACCCGCGGCTTCATTCCACGGAAGGAAGAAAGCAACGGTGCTCTTTAATACTAAATCAAACCAACCACTTCCACATGTAATGATAATAGTGGCTTTTAAATCATGCCTGAAAGTATTCTAGGACCTGAAACGAAAACCGACAATATTACTGATAAATATAGGTAAATTTACTGGTATTTCACGTACGAGTATTGATCCTAGTATGTAACTTACTAATGTTTCGGAATCTTGTATTATTTATATAGGAAAATTCTGCTTTAACGATTTTAGTAGAGCGATAGATGGGACTCAGGTGTGAATAAATAAAAGTGAAGTGATTAGAATATTAATAGTATATATATTTAAATAATTTAACAGTAACAACTTAAACGACTTTACAACTTAGCAACTTCAACGTTCAGAATCACACTCTTTCTACGTTCACAGTCAAAACCTTTCTTCCACGTTAGTCAAACACTTTCTGCCACGCGCTCGCATTTTCCCCGTCATATATTCTTCCAAACACTCGTTTCCTTTCATTCTAATTGTCAACCTTTCTCACTCGATGCATTCGGTCACGACCACCCAGAATTTCTCAGTTGCAACGTTTTCTTAAGTTCTTATCTTTCACGCCTTAAAAATATTCGAGCCCAAACATTCTGCGACAATCGCCCAACTCAAGTACTCTTCAGACTTTCCCAAACTCTCATCCGCTCGATCGCATTCCTACATATGTATTTAAGTACACGTCTAAAACCTAGATCTCTATCAAAAACCTAAAGATGAAGTTTACAGAAACGTGATAAAAAGTGTTAGACGGAGTGAACGAGGTATTTTTTCTTGTTGCTGTATCTCTTACGGGACAGTTTCCAGGTACGAACAGTACAAATTGTTCTATCCTTTCGTCTACAAATAAGCCTCGTAATCGTGAGGAAGTCGGAGTTCCACGAGCGTGACTCTGTTCTCAAGTTCACGGCCGACTAAAAAAGAACGAACACTTTCTAAGTTCGCCTAGATCTACGAAGATCTGGCCCCGCGTGGTCGATTCACTGAATTCCTTTTCCGGGTCAACGGCAACGTGTCCTATAACTGGAGACTAAAATATTCTTTGTAAAAGCGAATATGAAGCTCGTCACGAAAGGAATGAAATTCTGTTTCTCGAAATACTGTAAAAACTATATCACAGCTTTCAGTCTATTGCCTTTTAATTTATAAAAACAAATCGTATTTATTTTACAGGAGAAACATACTACATTTGGAACAAAAACTTACATAAAATCGTTTGTTCAAACTTCTACATACGTCTGTAATTTTCTTAATTTATGCATCAAGTTATATAATCAATACAAACTGCCTTACGTAATCAACATAAAAATGATTTATTTTAATTTTGCGGGGTGAATTTGTGAGTAAATACGTAAGAATAATAAATACAATTTATTTGTTAACACTAAACGTTCTGCAACACATTCTTACTTTCTCCCTCTTTCTATCTCTATTTTCAATATTATTCGTTATTAAGATTGCTGTTATCATACACTGACTATTTTTTATCTCTGCTCTGTCTATCAATACCATGCATATGCAAATCACATAGATCATACTTCGCTATACTCATTGCACAACATGAACCTTAATGTCTATTCATACCCTTATCATACGCACTCGCTACACTCATCCTTCCATAAGAACAATCTCTCTCATATCCCATACTCAATGATAACCATTCAACCACAGAATTTAACTTGATTTTGTATGTGTATCTATTTTATTCAATGTTTGGGAAAGTTAGGTGAATTATAAATAAGAATACTCGTATAGTATTCGAGCAAATTTAATCCCCCATTTCTAGTACCGATACTTCAATTCGATATAAGTAATGAATAAAAGTATCTATAGCTTGGAAGATCCAATCCATCCCTATCTACAGATGTCGCTTCCTCGTATGGTTAGTCGCGACTGTCGTCCGCCGTGTTAACTATAGACTCGAAATTAAGATTGTTGTCCCTCTGTGGACATTAAGAGGGTTTGAAAATAAGCAGAAATTGGCTACGGTTTCTTCGTCCTCAAAAATAGCATTACCGGTACGCTCATGTCATAAATATGTCAAGGAAAACTTCCCGCTGTTGTTCCGTAAGAGGGAACAACAGATATCAGGCAGAGTTTTACGATTTCGCGAAGCATAGTTTGAGAAATTACGCGATATGGTGATGTTCCGTCCGGAACAACTTCCAGTTCTAAAAATGTTGTAAAAGAAGGGATGGAGGGCCTGAAAGAGGGCCTGAAAATTAGCCAAATTATTCTCCTATCCATACCTTCTTCCTCGCCTTTCCAACAAATTTTCCTACCCTATTCGAACGAGTCAATCCTCAACAACCGACGACCAAGTAAGGTTACAATCGCTCGAGCTCCTTTAGATTGGCCTCGAACCGTTGTGGTTTAAAATGTACCCCTTGAGTTTGACACGGCAAGTGATTTTCAGCGAAAGATCGTATACCCGCTTTTCTTCCTGTTACTTGTCTATCGACGATATTTATGCTAATAGGATTATGCGCTGAATCGCATTGATCTGATAAACACTACACCGATAACGAATAGCTTTCATTAATAAGGCGATATTATCGTGAAATATGTACTATGCCTAAACGATTCTCTGGCTACTCGCAAACACTCTGATAAATACAATGCAGGCTAATCTCTCGGTCGGTTATAATAATTTGCAATCGATAATGGAAGCCGCGATGATTTCGATTGCGTGCACTATATAAAATTGATCAAACGTTATTATAGATAACGTTAAATAATAGTATGCTCTGAATTCGTGAAACGGAAACAAATATTAATTTTACGTTTTTAAGACAATATTATTAGGTGTACAAGTTAATTTTAGTCTTTCTTTTGTTCAGGTTCGGAGTTTATTTAAATTTTTATGCCCAAAGGTTAGTGGATGAAGTAACCTCCCTCACTTTCTATAACCTTTGCCCATCTTTCGGACAACGGATGCCTGACTTAAAGAAACTAGGCTGTTTCATTTCGATGAACTCATTTAAAAGTGATTGCGACTCCTCATCCTTTAATCGTTGCGGCTGCCCAGATCGAAATTTCTTTCCCGGAACCTTCGATATCAGTATTTCCAGGTGAAATGGGATACAGTATTCTCACCAAGAACATCACAGATCATTTCTGCAGGTTTAGCGGCGTTTTTTTTTTAATTGAAATGCGAAGAGCACATAATGACGAATGTGCTCTTTGCTGCACGCCATCGTTTAACACTATTCCTACCGACACTTCACGTATACCTATTCCTACCACGACATTCCCACGTAAGACAGACTACAAATTTTTCTCAGAAAATAAACAATGAAGAAAGAAGTGAATATTGAAAAATGGATTATACGTATATTTGAAGAAAAATCTAAAGGCGATTAATTTAAAGGCGATTCAATTACATTGTATTTATGAAATTCTAATCGAAATTTTAAAAACGATCATTTGATCGGTTGTGGTAGGAATAGTGTTAAACTATTGTTTACCTAGGTTCTGTTAACCGAATCAAGTAGTCTTCTAATGTTTTGAAAAGCTAGGTGTCTACGCTATAAGACTCCGAAAATACCGTTACGATATTTACAGTGGCTCCAAAAAGTATTCGTACACTGTGTTACAAATAAATTTATTTAACCTTAAAGTTCTGATTTCAATGAAAGTTTTTAATAAAATTTTGTAAATATGTGGAACGTAATGGTATGTGTATGGATTAATTTTTTCTTTCATTGAAATACCACCTTAAGGAGGTGAAAACAACGTTAATGGTTTCAATAGTTATTCTCATATTTTAAATATAATTTTGTAATGGTGTGTGATCAAGCAAAACCTTTCGGATAAAAGATGTTCAATTTTTAATCTTCTATCACTCAGTCATAGAAAATGATTCCGGAGAAACTTGTATTCAAAGCATGAAGAATCGCTAAACTTTGAGGCTAACTTTGAACCCCTCAAAAAGAATTCCCGTCGAGAAAAAAAATTGCTCCATGTATAACCCATTACGCTCTATATACATACAAACTTTCATTGAAATAAAAATCTCAGAATTAGGTGAATTTCCTTGAAATGTAGTATACGAATACTTTTTGGAGCTACTGCACATTGTAAATAGCCTTTGTCATCATCGAAAGATGAAAGACTAAAATTAACTTGTATACCTAATATATTCGATTATTCTAGTTAGCAATTATTTCGAGGTTCTATGAATTGAGGTCGTTGTTCGTTCGAAACTTAAGCGCCTATAATAAAAGCTTAGGATCAACGAAATCTCAAGCACAAACTTGTTCCCTAAAGTCTGTCGTTGCTCGTGAACGCGATTGTGCAAATTTTTGTATTGTAGTCCGCGATGTTATAATGACCGCTACAATTTCATGGCGAATTCGCTTTAATGGCGAGAGGAAAGAAAAATAAACATCGTTGAATTACGCTTTACTTGCTTAATTACCTCCACGTACGAAAGTACTTTTCGGACTATGTATCTCGAATTAGTATGGCCGGCTGCGTTATCAGGGAAAAATTATTTACCCGGGCGAAATGGAGGTTAATAACGCATTCCACCATTATACTTTTTTTTTCAGCCAATTTAGGAGTTCGTTATGAATAAATTAACCGTACTTGCTTTCGGCGAATATTGTCGGCGACGATTAGACCATGGATATATAACGCTTTATCAAAAATAAATCGTTTGTCATTAATGGATTGTAGATGTTTATGAATTTCAATGCACTATTACCATTTTCTACTTTATTTTGAATACAAATTATAATTTCTTTACTAACTGTATAAAATAAAAAATGTAAACTTTTGTACAGGCTCACGTATCATGTGTATAGTATTCAAAAGTAATATACATATACATGCATACCATCCGTGTTTTAACTGCTATTCTATTTAAAACGGTTAATAAAAAATAATGTAGACTTTTATGCTTTTTATGTAAAACAAATATACAGCAAGCACTGAAACTACAGCAGATCAAACTGTATGTTAAAATTAAGGAAAGAAATTTTTACTTTTTAACCCTTTGCACAATCGATTCGATTGTTTAAATAATGCTATGATACAATCGTTGCGTTCCTATTTTCATAGGGTATCCGGTGTCGCCTCGTCATGGTTGAAAATAGAACATTATACAACAGTTGCGATTACTTTTGTCAATTGCTACGCCCAAATAGTAGCTGGCAACGAAATGGAATATCCAAATAGAAATGAAAAAACAGCATTCAAGAATAGTTTCATTTTAGTAACAACGAATGTATTAAAAAATTGCTATATTACATTTGGAATATTTCATACCAGCGATTTAACCCTTTGCACTCGAGAGGTGACCGTTAGTCGTTTAATAATACTAACTTCAAAAATTTTCTAATTTGAATTATTTACTAAGATTCACCCATATTCAACGTTATTTAGTTCAGTTAAGTGATATACTAAAATGTATATATATGACTATTTAACTTCTGAGTCTATTTAATAAACAAATTAATTAAAATCTGAAAATTTGCGAAAGCATCATTTGGTGACCAGCAGTCACCTCCCGAGGGCAAAGGGTTAAGTATTGTCTATATTGTTCGAATATTCTTAACATCGATTACAACTACTTCGAGTACCAAAATATTTTACCCAGCTCTGCTCCGCTAGATCTTAGAATCAACAAGTGTTGAGACGCGATAATTTCACTGTTATCAAATTCTACTGGGGTTCGGCTTCGAAAAAAACCTGGCAACATATTTTCTACACAAGATAATTAATGAGAGAGGTTTAATTTTCTGTGGAAATTGATTTCTCTGGAGATGGTGGTTAATCGTTTTTCAGAACGTGACGGGAAAGAGACGGGAGGAAAGAAAGGGAGGATGGCGGAGGATACGATTTACCACGGAGTCCTTCCTACATTGAAATTACAAACGCACACCGAGCCGACTTCAATTTCATCTATTGTCACACACGAACAATGCCGTCTGCTAAACTGCAAGAGGAAGCAGGAATTGAGATCAAGTGTACATTCGTGTGTGCGCATACGTGTGCGCGCCGCGCGGTTAGGTGTGTCCTGTTGCAGTACCGCTTGCACTCTGATTGCGTTGCGTTACGCTACGTTTATCGCGTGTTTTCGTCGTTAAAATATCGTAATGCCGCATCCGTTCGTGCGTCGCGAAAACATTGATAAAAGTTTCCTGTAGTTTCGATTATCCGCACTCGTGTTGTTCGAAATTTGCGTTTGTTCCCTCGTTCTGGAATCGGTATTGATAAATCGATACAGTAGAACCTTCGCTATAACGGTGTATATACTAATAGTAGATTTTTATGCATTTATGGAAAATTTGTTGCGTGGAATAGGTGCAGTATGCACAATATGAAAAAATGCGGAAACTGTTCAAAGTAAAGCACAAAAATGTAGGAAATATTCAAACAAAAGTTATAATATTCAACGAGTGAGAGAAATATTTAGATAGACCTTACTTTTTTAATGTTTGGTATCAGACTTTGTATTTACACAAAAATCCGCAGTCTACCAATAAGATATAATAGATTATATATAGTGGAACAGCAAATGAAAGATTCAGAGGAAAAAAGGGGTATATTAATTTTAACAAAATTTGAGTTACGCATTTATCTTGAATAATCTTAAATGTATTATCACTGGTGACATTGATGACTGGCCACGTTGTGAATTGCAATTTTTTCTCAGTTTTACAGTTATAAGAAACTGAGGTGCTCAATATCGTTAAAATAGCTTCTATTTATAAAATTTAATGTATTGAACATTACTTACAATTGTAAGCAAGAGTTGCAAATGATGTAGAGTAAGATGAAGATTGAAATAATGTTTTATTTTAATATGTATATGGGAAAACAAGAAGTTATGACTTTATATTGAGAAACAAACTGTTTTCTGATAGATGCTAAAATTTTATATGCTTAAGACCAACTGAAATAAAACATAGAGAAGCGGACGGTTATGATATTTTTTGAAGAAATAGATAAACATATGACACACGTCTATTCTTGAATTATAAATCACATGTCAATAAATAAGTGATTAAAATAATAAAATAAAACTGTTAAGGTTGTTATCATTCTAAACTGAAAACAACATTATCCTTTGGTATATTAATTCTTAGAAAAAGGTAAGTGGTACCTAGTACCAGATATAGCATAAGAATTAAATGTAGTATAGCCTCAAAATAATTCATATAAATGTAGCACAGCCTCAAAATAATTCATAGTGATTACAAATATAGTTATCTGAACTCTCTGGGATGTTAGTACAAACTTTATGAGCCTTTCCTTGACAGATTGATCACTGAATTCAATATTTGTGTCTAATGCTCTAATGATAACCATATGTTGTGGTATGGTTATCATAGAGTATGGGGTATGAGAAAGAATGTCTGTATGGAAGGATGAGTGTGGCGAATGCGTATAATAAACTATGAGTAGACATTAAGATTGGTGTGTTGAAATAAGTGTAACGAAGTGTGATCTATGTGATTTGTATATGTATAGTATAGATAGAGAGAGCAGCGAGAGGGTGAAATGGATAAAAAGACAATCAGAGTGATAACAGCAATCATAGTAACGAGAGATATTGATATAGAGATAGAGAGAGTGAGAAAATGAGAGTGTGTCGTAGAACAAAGCGATTTTCAGCGTGTTTAATATTTATGTAGCGAGTGAAGTGCGTGCGTAGAAGAATGTGTGTGGAAGGAGAAGGAGTGCGTGTGTGTGAGTAATGCGTGTGTTCGGTGCGAGAGTTTCGGCGGTTATAACAAAACAAAAGCAGTCAACGTCCAGCTTTCGTGGTGTTATCCCAAATTTACTACTGTGTCCAAAAAGTAAGGTGAATTTGTTCAAAAAATAAAAAATCTTTATTTATTTTTGCATATCAATTTCGTCGCCTTCAAAGTATTCCCCACCCGATACAATGCACTTATGCCAACGTTTTTTCCAATTCTCGAAACAGTGTGAAAATCCTTTTCCGGTATGGCCTTCAATGCTTTTGTCGATTCGGCTTTTATTTCCTTGATCGAGTCGAAACGGTATCCACGGAGTAGTCTTTTGAGTTTAGGGAATAGCCAGAAGTTACTCGGTGCTAAATCAGGCGAATACGGTGGTTGCGGAACGATATGAGTTGGATTTTTGGTGAAATGGTCTCGAATTATCAATGCTGTGTGAGCCGCGATTTTGGAACCAAACGAGATTAGACGCATCTAAGGCACAACAAATCTTTTAAAATAGTATTTACCGAACCTTTTGAAATGCCAACAGCATTAGCAAGGTTTCTTATTGTTAATCGACGGTTTTTGAGCACAAGATCTTTAATTTGACTAACGTATTGTTCGTCAGTTGACGTTGATGGTCGTCCGGGACGCTGTTCGTCTTCAACGCTTTCTCTGCCTTCTTTAAAGTCCTTGTACCACTTGTAAACATTTTTTTGCGACATAATCTCATCACCAAAGGCCTTCTGTAACATGCTCAACGCTTCCGCGGCAGAATATTTATTTCGCAAACAAAGTTTAATGCAAATTCTTTGCTCAACAAAATCACACATAGTGAAAATCAATAAACTCACTTTCGTATGTTTACAAAAATACGAATAGCTCTGCAGCAATTGAATATATTGACTTGAAACGCTGTATAGATATCAAGGACAGTATTACCCACCTTCAAAAAAATAATTGTATGCTTTCATAATATCCGCGAATTTTAAATAAGTAATTCACCTTATTTTTTGGACACAGTAGTATGTTATATTTCTTCGTGTTATAGAGGTAATAATTGTTGTTTAAATAAATTGTATTTGTTATTATTACGCATTTACTCACACCATAGACCGTGCTTCGCTACACTATGTGAAGATTTTTAGATCTGATTCGGAAGAGTGATTTTTTACTACAAGTTATGTCTGATTCTCATTATTTAGGAAAACAAGAAAACATATACTATTGTGTATCTAACAATTGTTTGTATTGGCATACACGGTCGAGTGAAAGGGAACAATGTTTCGTCTAAAAGTAGGGGACAGTAAGCCTTCACTGAAAATACATTTTTATAAAAATCACTTCACTAAATATAAATGACAAATTGACACTTAAAAAGTATTCACCAAGGCTTACAATAACACAATCCATATTCATTTTAGCCAATATAATTTGCTAAATTAAACTTACATACTTTAAAGTTTAAAAGATGCAGAGCTTCTTGTGACTTTCGGAACAATGAATCGATTTTTTTAATTTCAAACACATGAATACTGTGTAACATTTACATTCTGTTTTTCATTTCACCCTATCTATCCCCTCGATGATTAATAAGTTCATCGAGTGTTTTGCTTCAAAAATATTGATAGCGTTTGTTAAGGATTGATAATTATTTAAGTTGTTACGGCCGAGGCGTCTTCAAGGAGTTTTTAAAAAGAATATTTATTTCACAATGATACAGACTTTGATTCTTGATTGATTCTTGAATTACTCTTGCATCGTTGGATCGTTCTTGAATTGTTCGTTGACTCCTCTTGAATTGGATGATTGCATCGTCCGTTGATCTGGCCTCCTTTTATATCCGAGGTGTGATTAGGGGTGGGGCTTATCTTCTGATGGTGCAGTGTCTTTGTTGACTGTTTTTCGGGAGCGTTCCATATGATCGAGAATCGCGTGACTAAGGGTAGGCTTATCTCTTGATGGCGTACAGTTTGTCGTGTACGCGTTTTCCATCATCAGTATCTGGGTAGTTAAACTCGTATGTCGCACGCCGAATTAACTTTATGCAACTAGTTATATATAAGTGAACTGTATAATAATAATGCCGGTGTAGTGACTAAAGAAACACTTGATACTTTATTCTGAATACATTGAAAATAACTTTAAATTAAATGTTTGTGTGTTATATCGTGGCTATTGCAAATAGAAAAACGATACGCTTGAATTGAATGATCGACTATTAGTGTTTTTCGCCTGCCAAGCACTATCAATATGTGCACACTCTTGGCCGGGCGGACATCACTCCAAGAACAAGATGATTCGCCGGTCATCCTTGGAGAGGGAAGGTATGGCCCACGCAAGGGGTGATTTTGAGTTGTACCTTATAAAATCCTAGACCCCAGAGGGTCACCTGAAAGTCTCCTTATTTGCACTATTGTATTGCGGAGTGCAATGATGAGTGATGGCCTGGCGCTGAGGAAGTGTCATTAACCAAATTGTTATTTAAGTATCCTGGCCATCATTTCGATCAAGAGCTTCGCAACGCGACACAGTTGTCTCCCGAATATTCCTTTATGACGTAATGTGATTTTTTCCTGGTTACTCTATGTGGCGCGATGTGGCATAAGAACATGTATTATGGAAACACGGTTCTGGTTTATAACCATGGGGTCTGGACCTGACCATCGCGTATCCCCTGGATCAGAGCGCCAGGGTGACCACCATCCTTTTGCCAGTAAATTCCTTTTCCCAATTTTTTCCCTCACTTCCCTCTCCCACCTTCCATTTTCCAAACCCTTAAAAGGTGCTCGGCCTTTGCCCACTGGCAGAAGAAAAACGAAGCACACTAGCAAAACAACAAAGTGCGGCACCCGGGTAGTAAGGGTCAAAGTGATTGTCAAGAAAGGGGCATCAACGCAAGAGCCGGGATAATACGTTACCTTAGAAATTAAAATACCGTCGTTGTCAAACCAATATCTGCTATGTGCAAAAAGTATAACTTTGAGATATTGGATAAAAACATTCTCCTGTAACATTTTGTATGAAGCAGATTTTTGAATATTAATTTAAACTAAAGCTATTTCTGTTATATGTTATTTTATTTGATTTTTAGGTATTTGAATGTAATAATTTATTTATTATTACCAAATTAGAGTAATTTGTGCACATATCAGATTATGAATTGTCAATTATTGGCACATAGCAGGTATCAGTAAATAAACATGTCTAATTTACATTAGTATTTTATTATTGTTGAATGAAAAAAAAGTATTAATCAGATTTATACAGTTAAACCTGTTTTTGTGCGGTGGATAGGGACCGCATAAAAGAAATCGTACAAAAAAAATTTGGAAATTTTATAAATACTTACATATAATAAACAACTTTGTACGAAATACTACCTAAAATTTTTTTTATGCGGCGGACAGTGTCCGCATAAAAAAGGTCGCACTTAGAAAACACGTCAATTATTTACGAAATAGATGAGAGAATGCTTTCAATTAAATAAAATAATTAAATTAGACCTGGAAAAATTGTAAAAACATGTAATTCTTCATTGTACATATACATGGAGAAGTTTTCAAATTTACATTAAATAGTTCGCTGTTACTCGTAATCCAAAACGCGCATCTTCTTGTGGCGAATTGGTCCAAAATCGCTTTTGTCGCTTGCAGATAGGATTTCAATTCCACAACATGTATATGTACATTGATAGGAAACATTAAACTGGTGCCAACGCCGCTGAGATTCATATACCGCATAAAAATAAATCGCACGAAAAAGGTTGCATAAAAATAAAATCGTACAAAAATAAAATCGCATAAAAAAGGACCGCACAAAAACAGGTTTTACTGTACTTTAAACAATTGTAGGTAGTCACGGTCAATAAACAGTTTAAATTTCTGTAATTGGTTGAACTTAAATCGAGTTACTTCCAATGGGCCGTCATACAATGTTGAGTTTCAGGATACTCTCGTGGAAGGCGCCTTTGTTAAGGTAGTTTCTTTTTATATAAAAATTTGGTTAGTAAACTAGTCATGATAGTCAAAATGTCAGAATCTACAAAGAATGCACATAGCAGATATTAGTTTGACAACGTATTACGTTGTTGTGGTTGATAACACTGTTTGGAATTAGATGCTGTCCGTGACTAAGGCAACTATAGAACGAATAAATGGAAATATATTGTTTCGTGTAGTATTTTTATAGGAAATATATTATTCTAGTAGATATTAAAAGAAATGTTTGTTTTATGGGTTCTCGTGCTTATCAAATGATGAAATAGAACTTGAAATGCAGAGTTTTCATTTTTCTTGTACGTTGTTAAAGATGTACAGCATTTACAATGTATAACTAATTAAATAATAATGAGAACTTAATTACACAATGGATTAAAGGTAAAGGAATCCTACAATTATTGATTATAGCTAACGGTAACTGATTAAAAAGTAGAAAAAGCATCAAAAGGAACATTTATCAGTAAAATTAATAAAAAGCAAGTTTGTGGTTAGATTTAATAAAGTCATAATCAATCTGATCAATTTGATCAATTTCGTGAGTCACTATAATTTCGTCCAGCTTTCTCAAACATAAGAAGTGACATCTCAGACTTTAAAATGGCGATGTTTTTTACATAACTTAACGAAAATTAGGCGTTTTTCTCTAGTTTCTTTTGCAACACTTCCTAACTTCCTCCTACATACGATCGTCGCATACCGACCTGGAAAACAGGGATTCGTTTAAGGTCTTTTATGACACTGTAGAGGGTTGCTAAGGTGTGATGCTTTGTAAGTTTATGGGTACTTAAAGAAGGTTGATAGCCCCGGGGATGCGCGATAAGAAGCTGATCTTCCGGCTAATTAGGTGCATTTTCGGAGTACGGTAGCCACTTCCTCTGTGAAATTGCAAAAACCATCGCTCTACAGTAATCTTGCGATCGTGAATCCCATTAACCCAAGTACCGAGACCTATGCCCTTTAAAGAACACCTCCCTCAGGAATTACAGCGGGATTATCAACGCGTAAATAAGCCAGCTTTGCTCGTTCCTTAACCCGAGACGTTAAATACAAATGGATACAAATGCTGAAGTCGTAGAGAGTGACTGGTCTACTGACATCCGGATCACACGAGGCAAGCCTAGCTAGCCGATAGCGAGGATCCTGCCTAAATCGCGGACTTGATAACGACAACCCTGGTATCATACCTGGTAATCCTGGATCGCATTATCGAGTGCAGTAGGTTTGGAGTCTTCGTTGACTGCTCGAAATGGCACGAAGTCGTGCTATAAGTTCCTTCCATTTTCTTATTAGATATCTACAGTAGCGGACAAAAGTTTAAGACAAAAGGATGAAAGAAAATATATTAATTAATTAATAAGAAATAACAGTATAAATAAATTTTATATTCTATGCTAATCAGTAAATAGTGTTCTACCATAATGATAATAAAAATGAATAAATAAAAGCTATTTTTGAACTATAAAATTATGTTTTACATTGTCCTGCTGGCTTAAACTTTTGCCCGCTACTGTATGTACTGCTTATAAAACTTATGTTATTTATTGAAATTATGTGCAGTTAGCTGTACAGTGGCTCCAAAAAGTATTCGCACACTATGTCACAAATAAATTTGTTTAACCCTGAAATTCTGAGTCTGATAGAAGTGTTTGATAAAACTTTGTGGGTATGTAGATCATGATAGTATACGTATGAACTAGTCTCTTCTTTTCATCTAAATGTTATTTTAAAGGGGTGAAACCAGCACTGAAATTTCTGAGTTTTCTCTCATTTTTTAAAGATAACTTTGTAATGGTACTTGATGAAGCAAAACCTTTCAAATAAAAAATGTTTAGTTTTTAATACTGTATCGTCCTGTCATAAAAAATAACCCAGAAAAACTTGTATTCAAAGCGTGAACAAGCATTGAAACTTTGAGACCCGTTATCAGCCCCTTTACAAAATATTTTGCCGCCAAAAAATTTGCTCCACACAGGACACACCATGTTCTGTACACACATAAAGTTTCATTGGGATCATAATTTTAGAAGTAGATTAATTTTCTTATAATACAGTGTACGAATACTTTTTGGAGCCACTGTAAAAGTTTCGACACGCTACGTTATAGAATTTATAAACGAAGCATGCAAAAAGTCGATTAATAGGCTCCCGGTCGGTAAACTGTTAAGTCTTCTCATTCTTTAGAAGTACCATCCTGAAATTTCACGAAATCAAATCATCCCTGTCGTGCGAGAATCTAATATAAGACGAATCTTGCGCCATCAGCAGTTAGCAACGTTACAAACGGTCCAATCATCAATCGTTCCGGACTCCGCCCACTAACTATTATCGTACAATTTATACTCGAATCCGAGGGAACAATTCAACCCTTTTTTCGCACGATCGAGCATATCAGCTTTCTTCTCGGCGGTTCGTTTTTCATCGTCGACGCTTTCTTGCCTCTCGCCGCGGCGTCGAAAAGCGTCGTGTCATCGTTTGCCTGGTTCACGCGAAAGCGGTCAACGACGTCGTGCGCCGCGTTGCGGCCACGTAGCTTTCGAACTTTTGCCAGCGCGCAGCTTTCTCCGCGCGCTTTCACTGTCGCTCGACATACGACGACCGAAGACGAGTCGTGAAAGCGATTAACGAGACGACGAATCCGTGTTCGAATTCGAGTTACGAGGACGACGAGTGGCTGTAAGAAACAGGATGTACATACAATTTTAAGAGATTTCTTCGGTATTTGTATTCCATTTCGGGTCACGAAAGGTGAACAGCGTTAATTGTTTCAAATTAACGTCTCGAAGACTTGTGTTTTTACTTGATCTCTGTATTCAGGTGTGAGTTTATTTACAGAAATAATATTTTAACCCTTAAATGCATATCGTTGTAATACTACACACAACATACCATTCAAACGACCTCAAAGTCATTAGTATTCGCTTACTGCACACAGCTGTAGAATTATTATCTATATGATATATTTTATCGAGTAGCAACACATTTTTTTCTTTCAATGTGAACTTGACATTGACAAATCGAAGGCTACAAATCTGAAATAGATGTAAATTGCATTGTAGTTTTGTTGTGTAATTATTTGATTTTCAAAGGTAAGAACGTACAAAAAAATTGTTTTTCTATGCAATAATATATTTTGTTCAGTACTGTTATTTTGTTTTGAGATAATCCATTTGTATTTTTATCAGTGTTATTTTCTAGTAAATTCATAGTGTTGCAGATATGCAACAGAAGGATTTTTAACCAGTCAGCTGTGGCGCGCTCTTTTGAGAGCGCGCACCTATATTCGTGTGTCGCGAAAATCAAGCGATGACGGGAATAGTCGTCAAACTCAGAGTAAGTCAAAAGATAAAAAAAATCGGCGTTATTTTATAAAACGAACAATTTTCTTACTAATATTTATTCATTTACTTAACATGAACATATACTATATACATAATAAAGGGGAAACTCAGAACAAATCAGATGTTTATAAAAGTTAAACATTTAGGCTGCTTCTCTCGAATGGTATTCATGAAAACAGGGAACGACACACAGGGGCACTTCGTACGTCGCAGACCAATACTGTGATTCCTTCCTAATCTTTTTTTTATAGCAAAATGCACACCTTCGTGATGGATTATTTATTGTTACAAAATTTGACGGTATATAATAAGGGAAATGTTTCCCGCTGAAGTTTAAAATATTAGATCTTGTTTGAAATTGACCTCTAAAGGTTATAAACAAATTGAGATTTACGAATATATTTTAGTTCTTGCTAAAATTACAATTTAAATAGCAAATAATAAATGAATTCTACGTATGACAGATATAATCGTCATGACGCAAAAATACTGCCATTCTGCATGACGGATATAGATGTCAAACACAGCTGACTGGTTAATAAATTACTACCAAAAAATTATAATAGAAATTTTTTCTTTATTTGTTCCTGCATTAGCATGTACATGACTACAAAATATATTTTTTTCAAGGTTTAAGAAAAAATCATGCATTTAAGAGTTAAGAATAAACGTTTATACAGGTGTATGTAAATGTTTAAAAACATAAGACAAATTTTTCTTTCAATAGTGTGATAAAATGATAAGATGCACAAAAGTAACAGTTAAAAAGTAAATTATAAATATATATAGAAGAATTTTGAGAAATACATAGGTTAAAGCTAGTTTCAGTTACAGATTTCCTTTCTTTATATTTATAACAACGAAATTGATATACAATGTAATATCCTCATACCTTAGTCAGAAAAAACTTTGCTGTTATATAAATAGTAGATTTAAGTTTATTTATAGTCAGTAGGAGCTATTTTATAACACAATTAAACATGTTTCGAACCTTAAAAGCGTAAAACAGGCCTATTAGACTTTTACATATTAAAAATAGTGCCTATATATTTTTAGATATTATCTTGCAACACAAATGAATATTGAAAACATCATGTATCTTGAAATAAAAAAAGATGCACTTGTAGTACAAAAAAAGAGATTCAAATATTTAATTAAAATAGAAAAAAAATGTTCAATGTTTTCAAATTCTGCGTTAAAATTTTTTCAAAAGCTTTAATAGTTTCTCAAAGATCCGTAAATCAATCGTTCTAAAAACCACCTTTACTCCTTGTAAGATCCGAGAAACTTCGTTCGTCAAATAAACGATCATGAAATTGTAAACCTATGAGATCCGCAAGCGACGAACTGGACATTTAATCGTCGGACATCTTCGGATGTGTAATTTCCGGAGCTATTTTAATTTAGTTTATTGACCGAGTTGGCCCTTTGCATCCATCCTCACCTTTCACCTTCCGTATTACAGGGCAATCTGCATCGACTGAAAATAATTTCCTTATCTCGCGCTCGAACAAAGTTGAACGTCTTTGAGAGTTTGCCTCTCAAGATGAGTTTTTAATGGAAACGAAAAGACGATTTTCTAACGGGGCAGAAAGAGCATTACGCGCAGATGGGCTAACATCGTTACGTGTAAATTAACGTTCAGATTATTCGATCGTTAATAGCCTATGAATTAAACATGGCCAAAGGTATGGTTGTGTTAATATTGTACGCTATTGATATTCAACGAATAATCTTTCATTCAATGCTGCACTACCTTTACCATTTCCTTTTCTACAATTTGCATTTTCTATTTTTCTATTTTCCTTACCAGCCTTTATTTCTTTATTATATCTGTACAATATTCTCAACAATTGTAAATTAATATGAATAAAAATGTGTATTTCACGAATCAGCTACTTAATAGAAAAATAATTTGAATATCATTAATTATAAGTGCTCTAAATTGTTGAAAATCAATAAAAAGATTGTATAATTGCGGCATCTATGAGACTCTTGAGGCTGTTGTGTCTAATCATTTTCTTAAAATTCAGTCTTCGGGGGCATTTCCTCGTGCGTATTATAAAATATTGAAAATGTTGGTTCATTTGCAGAGATCTCGTTAGTTTCTTCATTATTGCATACTGTTATGAATTAATCTTCCGAAAATTCGGCATCTCTCCCTTTTAATATTAAATTGAGTTTTTTAGGACCGCAGATTCTGTAACCTTTAGTATCTGTGCAGTATCCCAGGAATATGCATTCTTTACTTAAAATTGACTATAACAACTATAGTAATATGAATCAGTAGATTTCAGAGGCTATCACTCTATCACAAAAACTTCATTACATAGGACATACAATAGAAAATAAACTCTTGGCAATAATAATTCTAGCAGGTCTGCCTTCTGAATACAAGCCATTAGTCATGGAAATAGAAGACTCTGGTACATCAATCACCACTGAACTGATAAAAAATAAATTGTTATAAGACGACATTAGAGTCAAAAGTGAACGTACTGTAGACGAAACGGCATTCGCGAGCAAAGTGAATGAAAAAATTCCATCATAAATAATAAATACGTTTCCTCTACAAAACACGATAGGATATTTTACATAGATCTAATATTTTTCTACTTCTGTACCAATTTCTGTTTTCTACTTTTCTATTTTCATATTATTTCCTATTTTCTCCATTAAAATATACGTTTCGTATTTCGCCTTTTCTACATTTATGTGCAAACCTCTTTAATGCATAAATTCACTGGAAATTATCCAATTGTTTATATTTTTTGAAAAACTATTGCTTTCAAGTTATATCAATTTAGAAACAAGGGTGTAATACGTACATTTCTACGGTGATTCGTATCTTATACTTATCTACTTTTATATTTTCGACGTTCTTTTCTACCGAACCTCGCGTACTGCACCACCACCGACATCTCCTTTTTTTGCTTCGCCCTAATAAAAATTCTCTTCCCTCGAACAGGGACGTCCACATAATTATAGTTCCCCTTTCAGAAAAAAGAAAATACTTTTCCCATTAAATCAGTACGTACCACTCCTCTTCTGCGCGTGTAACTCTTAATTTTTTCCAATGGAAAGAAAACAGAGAGACCTGGAGGACAGAATCGGGTGCGCAGGAATCGTGTGTGCAACGGCGAAAGAATTTTTTTTCCGAAACCCGGGAAACGTCGCAGCACATGCGGAATATAAATCTCGATTCCCTCGGAGCGTCGTTCGGGGGCTTAGAGCACTCAATGCCTTCGATAAATCCGCAGTGTAATCGAGTCTTCGCGTTGAACATCCCGGATTAGCCACTCGTCCGGTACCTACATTGTTCCGTCTACGGGCGACGTGGAATCCACAGGAATTTTTGGCCCTCGCCATCCGGTGAGCACAGGGAAGGTCAATATTGTCGGAAGAAAATTGGCCACGTGGGTTGGTGAGTGGGACCGCTCTTCCGCGCTGCGAGCACGTATCCCACCCACGTGACGGCTTTTGACAACACACCCCGGGAAACCGTCGCGTCACGGACACGGTTAGCCGTGCGTCTCTGCGAATTCTCAGGTTTTCTCGATTGAAAATAAATCTTTTCGGCCGGACAACGTCTCCGACACCACGAGCCCTGTATGTGGTTACGTCGAATCCCTTTTTAGAGGTAGAGTCAACTTCGTGTGCTTTGCGGTGTCCATTAGAGCTTCAGATCTTGTACTCCTTTTCTTTAACCCTTTCGCTTTGAGCGCCGGATATATCCGGCATTCACGCGGCGACATGTAAGTACGATCGCCGAATATATTCGGCATCTTGTAAATATATATAAATACCTAAATATATGTAAACTGTAATTGGTCTAATGTTATTAGAATAACTAAAACAATATTGTATAAGTCTTCTAAACCATGCGCACTGTACACATTTCTGACGTGTGCTTCCGTGCAGTGACGGCATTTCGGCGGATTAGACTGCCGAAGCGAAAGGGTTAAGTTAGTTGTGTAAGGTGATAGCTATTTTAGGAGCTGCAGGACGTGGATGTTAATGATGATATTATTGTATGCCTGGCTAAGCCTGTTTTTTGCAATAGTCATCCTCTCAGCAGTCGTCTCTTTCCAAATATTTTGTCGCTTACCAATAATTCATCCATGTCCTCTGATCTTTAAGTCACCCGTACTTCTTGAATTCCAAATTTTCCTCATCTTATCTTATCCTTACTACTCCGTTTTACTGATCCTTAAAAGAACTAGAACAAAACCCAAAAAAATAGACTTGTCCTAGAATAACCGTAACGTATAGTTGTATTAAATTCGATTAGCCTCGCCGTATAAAACTCTTCTCTTAAAAATCCCCCACGTGTTGCACTCATCTCTGATATCGGGAATACAACACAAAAATTTGGAGTTCGAGGAGTACGAGTGACTTAGGGATCAAAGGACATGGATGAATTATTAGTAAGCGGCAAAATATTTGAAAACAGATGACTGTTGAGAGGAAGATTATTGCGATAAGCAGGCTTGTTTGAGTAGATGCTACTATGATAGCCAGGCATACAGCATTATAGTTGTGGAAAGAAAGGAACGAGGGAAGAGTTGAATAAAATATTGGTCCTAGATAGTGGTATGCTGAAGTGGTAAAATATCGGTAGGGATGTCATCCTATCTTCTAACTCTTAAACTCTATCGGTGAGAGCGGATATGTCTGTCCTTAGTTCAGACATTACTGTATCAATCGCTATCATCAGTCTGGACTCGAAAACATCGAGTTGATGTCTGAAAAAATCCTCCATCTCTTATCTAAACAATTGTCTTGCGTTATCCAAGAGAAGCGGGAAACATGGGTCCAAATCCTGAAAGCTAGACGAGGAAGCAGGTGAACAAAAGTTAGGACGAGTAGAAAGTTGCTACAGATTACTAATATCACAGTCAATAAAGTGACCGTTATCATCCGTATAGTATCCAGTACGTACTATCCAATATTATCTCGTCTTAACACTATTCCTACCACAACCGGTCAAATGACCGTTTTTAAAATTTCGATTAGAATTTCATAGATACAACTTAATTGAATCGCCTTTAA
>JAOPTO010001677.1:0-11014 GCA_033822845.1 Tetrapedia diversipes
ATACTCGATATTACTGCCTAGGAGTGTATGGAAGGCTTGAAAGACATGTTTTGCTTGCGAAATTATGGGTTACATTCGGGTAGATATATGTAATTATAGGTTAGTTTCCGTTAGATGTAAGAAATTCTAGGTTCGGTGACTCTCAGCACTAGACACTACACGTTAGGTTCAGGAAGACACTTGAATTTACTGGTTATGTTCTGGTAGGTAAATGAAAATACAAGTAATGTTCCGGTAGATACTCGATATTACAGGCTAGGAGAGTATGGAAGGTTCAAAAGGCTTGTTTTTCATGTTAAATTATGTGTTATATTCGGGTAGATATATGTAATTATAGGTTAGGTCCTGTTAGATGCATGAAATTCTATTTTCGGTGATGGTCAGCACTTGAAACTACACGTTAGGTTCAGGAAGACCCTTGAATTTGCTGGTTATTATCAGGTAGGTAAATGAAAATACAAGTAATGTTCCGGTAGATACTCGATATTACTGGCTAGGAGAGTATGGAAGGCTCAAAATGCTTGTTTTTCGTATTAAATCATGGGTTATATTCGGGTAGATATATGTAATTATAGGTTAGGTTCCGTTGGATGTAAGAAATTCTAGTTTCGGTGATTGTCAGCACTTGAAACTACACGTTAGTTTCAGGAAGACACTTTAATTTACTGGTTATGTTCAGGTAGGTAAATGAAAATACAAGTAATGTTCCGGTAGATACTCGATATTCCTGGCTAGGAGAGTATGGAAGGCTCAAAAGGCTTGTTTTTCTTGTTAAATTATGGGTTATATTCGGGTAGATATATGTAATTATAGGTTAGTTTCCGTTAGATGTAAGAAATTTTAGGTTCGGTGATTGTCAGCACTTGAAACTACACGTTAGGTTCAGGAAGACACTTGAATTTACTGGTTATGTTCAGGTAGGTAAATGAAAATACCAGTAATGTTCCGGTAGATACTCGATAATACTGGCTAGGAGAGTATGGAAGGCTCAAAAGGCTTGTTTTTCATGTTAAATTATGGGTTATATTCGGGTAGATATATGTAATTATAGGTTAGGTTCTGTTAGATGTATGAAATTCTAGGTTCGGTGCGGGTCAGCACTTGAAACTACAGATTAGGTTCAGGAAGACACTTGAATTTACTGGTTATGTTCAGGTAGGTAAATGAAAATACAAGTAATGTTCCGGTAGATCCTCGATATTACTGTCTAGGAGAGTCTGAAAGGCTCAAAAGAATTGTTTTTCTAGTTAAATTATGGGTTACATTCGGGAAGATATAAGTAATTATAGGTTAGGTTCCGTTGGATGTAAGACGTTCTAGGTTCGTTGATTGTCAGCACTTGAAACTACACGTTAGGTTCAGGAAGACACTTGAATTTACTGAGTGTATACTTGTAGATAAATGAAAATACAAGTAATGTTCCGGTAGATACTCGATATTCCTGGCTAGGAGTGTATGGAAGGCCCAAAGGCTTGTTTTTCATGTTAAATTATGGGTTACATTCGGGTAGATATATGTAATTATAGGTTAGGTTCTGTTAGATGTATGAAATTCTAGGTTCGGTGCTGGTCAGCTCTTGAAACTACACGTTAGGTTCAGGAAGACACTGGAATTTACTGGTTATGTTCAGGTAGGTAAATGAAAATACAAGTAATGTTCCGGTAGATACTCGTTATTACTGGCTAGGGGAGTATGAAGGGCTCAAAAGAATTGTTTTTCTTATTAAATTATGGGTTATATTCGGGTAGATATATGTAATTATAGGTTAGGTTCCATTAGATGTAAGAAATTATAGGTACGGTGATTCTCAGCACTTGAAACTACACGTTAGGTTCAGGAAGACACTTGAATTTACTGATTGGGTACAAGTAGATAAATGAAAATACAAGTAATGTTCCGGTAGATACTCGATATTACTGGCTAGGAGAGTAAGGAAGGCTCAAAGGGCTTGTTTCTCTGGTTGAATTATGGGTTATATTCGGGTAGATATAAGTAATTATAGGTTATGTTCCGTTAGATGTACGAAATTATAGGTTCGGTGATTGTCAGCACTTGAAACTACACGTTAGGTTCAGGAAGACACTTGAATTTACTGATTGTGTACAGTTAGATTAATGAAAATACAAGTAATGTTCCGGTAGATACTCGATATTACTGGCTAGGAGAGTATGGAAGGCTCAAAACGCTTGTTTTTGTTGTTAAATTATGGGTTACATTCGGGTAGATGTAAGTAATTATAGGTTAGGTTCCGTTAGATGTAAGAAGTTCTAGGTTCGGTGACTGTCAGCACTTGAAACTACACGTTAGGTTCAGGAAGACACTTGAATTTACTGGTTATGTTCAGGTAGATAAATGAAAATAAAAGTAATGTTCCGGTTGATATTCGATATTACTGGCTAGGAGAGTATGGAAGGCTCAAAAGGCTGGTTTTTCATGTTAAATTATGGGTTATATTCGGGTAGATATATGTAATTATAGGTTAGGTTCTGATAGATGTATGAAATTCTATGTTCGGTGCTGGTCAGCACCTGAAACTACAGGTTTGGTTCAGGAAGACACTTTAATTTAGTGGTTATGTTCAGGTAGGAAAATGAAAATACAAGTAATGTTGCGGTAGATACTCGATATTACTGGCTAGGAGAGTATGGAAGGCTGAGAAGGCTTGTTTTTCTTGTTAAATTATGGGATATATTCGGGTAGATATATGTAATTATAGGTTAGGTTCTGTTAGATGTATGAAATTCTAGGTTCGGTGCTGGTCAGCTCTTGAATCTACAGATTAGGTTCAGGAAGACACTTGAATTTACTGGTTATGTTCAGATAGGTGAATGAAAATACAAATAAGGTTCCCGTAGATACTCGATATTACTGGCTAGGAGAGTATGGAAGGCTCAAAAGAATTGTTTTTCTAGTTAAATTATGGGTTATATTCGGGTAGATATATGTAATTATAGGTTAGGTTCCGTTGGATGTAAGAAATTCTAGGTTCGGTGATTGTCAGCACTTGAAACTACACGTTAGGTTTAGGAAGACACTTGAATTTACTGATTGTGTACAGGTAGGTAAATGAAAATGCAAGTGATGTTCCGATGGATACTCGATATTACTGGCTAGGAGCGTATGGAAGGCTCGAAAGGCATGCTTTGCTTGCGAAATTATGGGTTATATTCGGGTAGATATATGTAATTATAGGTCAGGTTCTGTTAGATGTAAGAAATTCTAGGTTCGGTGATTCTCAGCACTTGAAACTACAAGTTAGGTTCAGGAAGACACTTGAATTTACTGGTTATGTTCAGGTAGGTAAATGAAAATACAAGTAATGTTCCGGTAGATACTCGATATTACTGGCTAGGAGAGTATGGAAGGCTCAAAAGGCTTGTTTTTCTTATTAAATTATGGGTTACATTAGGGAAGATATAAGTAATTATAGGTTAGGTTCCATTGGATGTAAGGCGTTCTAGGTTCGTTGATTGTCAGCACTTGAAACTACAGATTAGGTTCAGGAAGACACTTGAATTTACTGGTTATGTACAGGTAGGTAAATGAAAATACAAGTAATGTTCCGGTAGATACTCGATATTACTGGCTAGGAGAGTATGGAAGGCTCAGAAGGCTTGTTTTTCTTGTTAAATTATGGGTTATATTCGGGTAGATATATGTAATTATAGGTTAGGTTCGGGTTAGATGTAAGAAATTCTAGGTTCGGTGATTGTCAGCACTAGAAACTACACGTTAGGTTCAGGAAGAGACTTGAATTTACTGATTGGGTAAAAGTAAATAAATGAAAATACAAGTAATGTTCCGGTAGATACTCGATATTACTGGCTAGGAGAGTATGGAAGGCTCAGAAGGCTTGTTTTTCCTGTTAAATTATGGGATATATTCGGGTAGATATATGTAATTATAGGTTAGGTTCTGTTAGATGTATGAAATTCTAGGTTCGGTGCTGTTCAGCACTTGAAACTACAGATTAGGTTCAGGAAGACACTTGAATTTACTGGTTATGTTCAGGTAGATAATGAAAATTCAAGAAATGATCCGGTAGATACTTGATATTACTTCCTAGGAGAGTTTGAAAGACCCAAAGAATTGTTTTTCTAGTTAAATTATGGGTTACATTCGGGAAGATATAAGTAATTATAGGTTAGGTTCCGTTGGATGTAAGACGTTCTAGGGTCGGTGATTGTCAGCACTTGAAACTACACGTTAGATTCAGGAAGACACTTGAATTTACTGATTGTGTACAGGTAGATAAATGAAAATACAAGTTATGTTCCGATAGATACTCGATATTTCTGGCTAGGAGAGTGTGGAAGCCTCAAAAGAATTGTTTTTCTTGTTAAATTATGGGTTATATTCGGGTAGATATATGTAATTATAGGTTAGGTTCTGTTAGATGTATGAAATTCTAGGCTCGGTGCTGGTCAGCTCTTGAAACTACAGATTAGGTTCAGGAAGACACTTGAATTTACTGGTTATGTTCAGATAGGTAACTGAAAATACAAGTAATGTTCCGGTTGATACTCGATATTACTGGCTAGGAGAGTATGGAAGGCCCAAAAGGCTTGTTTTTCTTATTAAATTATGGGTTATATTCGGGTAGATATATGTAATTATAGGTTAGGTTCCGTTGGATGTATGAAATTCTAGGTTCGGTGATGGTCAGCACTTGAATCTGCAGGTTAGGTTCAGGAAGACACTTGAATTTAATGCCTATGTACAGGTGGATAAATGAAAATACAAGTAATGTTCCGGTAGATACTCGATATTACTGGCTAGGAGAGTATGAAAGGCTCAAAGAATTGTCTTTCTTGTTAATTTATGGGTTATATTCGGGTAGATATATGTAATTATTGGTTAGGTTCCGTTAGATGTAAGAAATTCTAGGTTCGGTGATTGTCAGCACTTGAAACTACACGTTAGGTTCAGGAAGACACTTTAATTTACTGGTTATGTGCAGGTAGGTAAATGAAAATACAAGTAATGTTCCGGTAGATACTCGATATTACTGGCGAGGAGAGTATGAAAGGCTCAAAGGGCTTGATCTTCTGGTTAAATTATGGGTTATATTCGGGTAGATATATGTAATTATAGGTTAGGTTCCGGTAGATGTAAGAAATTCTAGGTTCGGTGATTGTCAGCACTTGAAACTGCACGTTAGGTTCAGGAAGACACTTTAATTTACTGGTTATGTTCAGGTAGGTAAATGGAAATACAAGTAATGTTCCGGTAGATACTCGATATTACTGGCTAGGAGAGTATGGAAGGCTATAAAGGCTGGTCTTGGTTGCAAAATTATGGATTATATTCGGGTTGATATATGTAATTATAGTTTAGGTTCTGATAGATGTATGAAATTCTAGGTTCGGTGCTGTTCAGCTCTTGAAACTACAGATTAGGTTCAGGAAGACACTTGAATTTACTGGTTATGTTCAGGTAGGTAAATGAAAATACAAGTAATGTTCCGGTAGATACTCGATATTACTGTCTAGGAGAGTATGAAAGGCTCAAAAGAATTGTTTTTCTTGTTAAATTATGGCTTATCTTCGGGTAGATATATGTAATTATAGGTTAGGTTCCGTTAGATGTAAGAAATTCTAGGTCCGGTGATTGTCAGCACTTGAAACTACACGTTAGGTTCAGAAAGACACTTGAATTTGCTGGTTATGTTCAGGTAGGTAAATGAAAATACAAGTAATGTTCCGGTAGATACTCGATATTACTGGCTTGGAGAGTATGTAAGGCTCAAAAGGTTTGTTTTTCTTGTTAAATTATGGGTTATATTCGGGTAGATATATGTAATTATAGGTTAGGTGCTGATAGATGAATGAAATTCTAGGTTCGGTGCTGGTCAGCACCTGAAACTACAGGTTTGGTTCAGGAAGACACTTTCACTTAGTGGTTATGTACAGGTAGATAAATGAAAATTCTAGTAATTTTCCGGTAGATACTCGATATTACTGGCTAGGAGAGTATGAAAGGCTCAAAAGAATTGTTTTTCTAGTTAAATTATGGGTTATATTCGGGTAGATATATGTCATTATTGGTTAGATTCCGTTAGATGTAGAAATTCTAGGTTAGGTGATTGTCAGCACTTGAAACTACACGTTAGGTTCAGGAAGACACTTGAATTTACTGATTGTGTACAGGTAGATAAATGAAAACACAAGTTGTGTTCCGATAGATACTCGATATTACTGGCTAGGAGTGTATGGAAGGCTCGAAAGGCCTTTTTTACTTGGGAAGTTATGCATTATATTCTGGTAGATATATGTAGCTATAGGTTAGGTTCTGTTAGATGTATGAAATTCTAGGTTCGATGCTGGTCAGCTCTTGAAACTACAGATTAGGTTCAGGAAGACACTTCAATTTACTGGTTATTTTCAGGTAGGTAAATGAAAATGCAAGTAATGTTCCGGTAGATACTCGATATTACTGGCTAGTAGAGTATGGAAGGCAGAAAGGGCTTGTTTTTCTTCTTAAATTATGGGTACTATTCGGGCTGATATATGTAATTATAGGATAGGTTCCGTTAGAGGTAAGAAATTCTAGGTTCGGTGATTCTCAACACTTGAAACTACACGTTAGGTTCAGGAAGACACTTGAATTTACTGGTTATGTTCAGGTAGGTAAATGAAAATACAAGTAATGTTCCGGTAGATACTCGATATTACTGGCTAGTAGAGTATGGAAGGCTCAAAAGGCTTGTTTTTCTTTTTAAATTATGGGTGATATTCGGGTAGATATATGTAATTATAGGTTAGGTTCCGTTAGATGTAAGAAATTCTAGTTTCGGTGATTGTCAGCACTTGAAACTACACGTTAGGTTCAGGAAGCACTTGAATTTACTGGTTATGTTCAGGTAGGTAAATGAAAATACAAGTAATGTTCCGGTAGATACTCGATATTACTGGCTAGGAGAGTATGGACGGCTCAAAAGGCTTGTTTTTCTTGTTAAATTATGGGTGATATTCGGGTAGATATATGTAATTATAGGTTAGGTTCCGTTAGATGTAAGAAATTGTAGGTTCGGTGATTGTCAGCACTTGAAACTGCACGTTAGGTTCAGGAAGACACTTTAATTTACTGGTTATGTTCAGGTAGGTAAATGAAAATACAAGTAATGTTCCGGTAGATACTCGATATTACTGGCTGGGAGAGTATGTAAGGCTCAAAGGGCTTGTTTTTCTTGTTAAATTATGGGTTATATTCGGGTAGATATATGTAATTATAGGTTAGGTTCCGTTAGATGTAAGAAATTTTAGGTTCGGTGGTTGTCAGCACTTGAAACTACACGTTAGGTTCAGGAAGACACTTGAATTTACTGATTGTGTACAGGTAGGTTAATGAAAATACAAGTAATGTTCCGGTAGATACTCGATATTACTGGCTAGGAGAGTATGGAAGGCTCAAAAGGCTTGTTTTTCTTGTTAAATTATGGGTTACATTCCGGTAGATATATGTAATTATAGGTTAGGTTCTGATAGATGTATGAAATCCTAGGTTCGGTGCTGGTCAGCACCTGAAACTACAGGTTTGGTTCAGGAAGACACTTTAATTTAGTGGTTATGTACAGGTAGATAAATGAAAATTCAAGTAATGTTACGGTAGATACTCGATATTACTGTCTAGGAGAGTCTGAAAGGCTCAAAAGGATTGTTCTTCTAGTTAAATTATGCGTTATATTCGGGTAGATATATGTCATTATTTGTTAGGTTCCGTTAGATGTAAGAAATTCTAGGTTAGGTGATTGTCAGCACTTGAAACTACACGTTAGGTTCAGGAAGACACTTGAATTTGCTGGTTATGTTCAGATAGGTAAATCAAAATACAAGTAATGTTCCGGTAGATCCTCGATATTACTGGCTGGGAGAGTATGTAAGGCTCAAAAGGCTTGTTTTTCTTGTTAAATTATGGGTTATATTCGGGTAGATATATATAATTATAGGTTAGGTTCTGATAGATGTATGAAATTATAGGTTCGGTGCTGGTCAGCACCTGAAACTACAGGTTTGGTTCAGGAAGACACTTTCATTTAGTGGTTATGTGCAGGTAGATAAATGAAAATTCTAGTAATTTTCCGGTAGATACTCGATATTACTAGCTAGGAGAGTATGAAAGGCTCAAAAGAATTGTTTTTCTAGTTAAATTATGCGTTATATTCGGGTAGATATATGTCATTATTGGTTAGGTTCCGTTAGATGTAAGAAATTCTAGGTTAGGTGATTGTCAGCACTTGAAACCACACGTTAGGTTCAGGAAGACACTTGAATTTGCTGGTTATGTTCAGATAGGTAAATGAAAATACAAGTAATGTTCCGGTAGATACTCGATATTACTGGCTAGGAGAGTATGGAAGGCTCAAAAGGCTTGTTTTTCTTGTTAAATTATGGGTTATATTCGGGTAGATATATGTAAATATAGGTTAGGTTCCGTTAGATGTAAGAAATTCTAGGTTAGGTGATTGTCAGCACTTGAAACTACACGTTAGGTTCAGGAAGACACTTGAATTTGCTGGTTATGTTCAGGTGGGTAATTGAAAATGCAAGTAATGTACCGGTAGATATTCGATATTACTGGCTAGGAGAGTATGGAAGGCTCAAAAGGCTTGTTTTTCTTATTAAATTATGGGTTACATTCGGGAAGATATAAGTAATTATAGGTTAGGTTCTGTTAGATGTATGAAATTCTAGGTTCGGTGCTGGTCAGCTCTTGAAATTACAGATTAGGTTCAGGAAGACACTTGAATTTAGTGGTTATATACAGGTAGATAAATGAAAATTCTAGTAATGTTCCGGTAGATACTCGATATTACTGGCCAGGAGAGTATGAAAGGCTCAAAAGAATTGTTTTTCTAGTTAAATTATTCGTTATATTCGGGTAGATATATGTCATTATTGGTTAGGTTCCGTTAGATGTAAGAAATTCTAGGTTAGGTGATTGTCAGCACTTGAAACTGCACGTTAGGTTCAGGAAGACACTTTAGTTTACTGGTTATGTTCAGGTAGGTAAATGAAAATACAAGTAATGTTCCGGTAGATACTCGATATTACTGGCTAGGAGAGTATGGAAGGCTCAAAATTCTTGTGTTTCTTGTTAAATTATGGGTTATATTCGGGTAGATATATATAATTATAGGTTATGTTCCGTTAGATGTATGAAATTATAGGTTCGGTGATTGTCAGCACTGGAAACTACACGTTAGGTTCAGGAAGACACTTGATTTTACTGGTTATGTTCAGGTAGGTAAATGAAAATACAAGTAATGTTCCGGTAGATGCTCGATATTACTGGCTAGTAGAGTATGGAAGGCTCAAAAGGCTTGTTTTTCTTTTTAAATTATGGGTGATATTCGGGTAGATATATGTAATTATAGGATAGGTTCCGTTAGATGTAAGAAATTCTAGGTTCGGTGATTGTCAGCACTTGAAACTACAAGTTAGGTTCAGGCAGACAGTTGAATTTGCTGGTTATGTTCAGGTAGGTAAATGAAAATGCAAGTAATGTTCCGGTAGATACTCGATATTACTGGCTAGGAGAGTATGGAAGGCTCAAAAGGCTTGTTTTTCTTGTTAAATTATGGGTTATATTCGGGTAGATATATGTAATTATAGGTTAGGTTCCGTTAGATGTAAGAAATTCTAGGTTCGGTGATTGTCAGCACTTGAAACTACACGTTAGGTTCAGGAAGACACTTGAATTTACTGGTTATGTTCAGGTAGGTAAATGAAAATACAAGTAATGTTCCGGTAGATCCTCGATATTACTGGCTGGGAGAGTATGTAAGGCTCAAAAGGCTTGTTTTTCTTGTTAAATTATGGGTTATATTCGGGTAGATATATGTCATTATTGGTTAGGTGCTGATAGATGTATGAAATTCTAGGTTCGGTGCTGGTCAGCAGCTGAAACTACAGGTTTGGTTCAGGAAGACACTTTAATTTAGTGGTTATGTACAGGTAGATAAATGAAAATTCAAGTAATGTTCTGGTAGATACTCGATATTACTGTCTAGGAGAGTCTGAAAGGCTCAAAAGAATTGTTTTCTAGTTAAATTATGCGTTATATTCGGGTAGATATATGTCATTATTGGTTAGCTTCCGTTAGATGTAAGAAATTCTAGGTTAGGTGATTGTCAGCACTTGAAACTACACGTTAGGTTCAGGAAGACACTTGAATTTGCTGGTTATGTTCAGGTAGGTAAATTAAAATACAAGTAATGTTCCGGTAGATACTCGATATTACTGGCTAGGAGAGTATGGATGGCTCAAAAGGCTTGTTTTTCTTGTTAAATTATGGGTGATATTCGGGTAGATATATGTAATTATAGGTTAGGTTCCGTTAGATATATGAAATTCTAGGTTCGGTGCTGGTCAGCTCTTGAAACTACAGATTAGGTTCAGGAAGACACTTGAATTTACTGGTTATTTTCAGGTAGGTAAATAAAAATACAAGTAATGTTCCGGTAGATACTCGATATTACTGGCTAGGAGAGTATGGAAGGCTCAAAAGGCTTGTTTTCTTGTTAAATTATGGGTTACATTCGGGTAGATATATGTAATTATAGGTTAGGTTCCGTTAGATGTCAGAAATTCTAGGTTCGGTGATTGTCAGCACTTGAAACTACACGTTAGGTTCAGGAAGACACTTGAATTTACTGATTGGGTACAAGTAAATAAATGAAAATACAAGTAATGTTCCGGTAGATACTCGATATTACTGGCTAGAAGTGTATGGAAGGCTCGAAAGGCATTTTTTGCTTGGGAAATTATGCATTATATTCTGGTCGATATATGTAGTTGTAGGTTAGGTTCTGTTAGATGTATGAAATTCTAGGTTCGGTGTTGGTCAGCACTTGAAACTACAGGTTAGGTTCAGGAAGACACTTGAATTTACTGGTTATGTTCAGGTAGGTAAATGAAAATACAAGTAATGTTCGGGTAGGTACTCGATATTACTGGCTAGTGGAGTATGGAAGGCACAAAAGGCTTGTTTTTCTAATTAAATTATGTGTTAT
>JAOPTO010001678.1:0-38109 GCA_033822845.1 Tetrapedia diversipes
CCTGAGCCTCGATCTGTTACGCGAACTCCTAAGGGGGGGTTCCTCGAACCCATACTTCTTTTTATACATTTATCCTGGAAAAAGTTGTTTTCTGGAAAATTTTTTGCAATGTTAGGATATGCTATAGTTTGTAAACAAGACAACATATGTTTTTGCATTCAATTTGTATTGATTTATGTATATTTATAAAATTAAATACTATTATAAAATAGTATAGTAACGTGCAGCTAATTTGAACTTGATTCTTCTGATAAACATGAATGGCAGAGTATAGTATTCGTTTGTTAGGGGTTGAATAATTACCCTTTGCACTCGAGAGGTGTCCAATAATACTAACTTGAAATGTTGTCAAGTTTAAAATATTTAATAAGATCCACTCGTATTGAATTTCATTTGGTTTAATTAATTAATATACTAAAATTTGCTCCCATTGAATGGAGAATTTTGTCGTGCTGCGAAAAACCTGAACTGCTTTAACGGTGTTTTACAAAAAAGATACTTTTCTCAAAACAGGGTATTTATAAAACGTCTTAACATGCATACTTTTAATTACAGTTCGAAAACCGCATAACTGCATACGCTTGTCGTATGTACAATACGCGACATTGTATGGAGAACGACTATAGTCGTCCGTACTAGCGAAAGGGTTAACGACTGTTCAAACCTTTGAGTTTGAAAAATTGCAAAATTATCATTTGGTGATTGATAGTCACCTTTAGAATACGAAGGATTAAAATTATATATGGAACATGCTCGTAAAATATGTTTCAATCGCAAACAGCTCATTCATTGACAGCACGTAAAATATGTAACGATCTTTTCAGAACGCTGCGGGATAATTTTAAATTTTATTACCCTCCTTGTGAGCGATCAACCCACAGCCACATCCGCCACCGATCTAAACAGTTACTCGTTTTCATCGCCCAAACATCTACGCTATATCCACACCATTATCAATTCCATGAATTAGAGATTCGTATAAACAGTCAACATTCCCCGTTTCCGCCGCAGTAGAATCCATTTGCCGTATCCGGAACAGGTTCGCGGAACAATAGAGCAAGGAAAAAGGAGCATCGGGGGAAGGGGGCCAAGAAAATACAGCGCTAGGAGGAGGGGCCGTAAATCTTGAGCGGGGGATTAATTCGTGGGGCTCAATTCGTCCTCAAAATTGCTCAGAATTCTCCGCAATTTCAATTCGGCCCGATAGCCGTGGAATAAATAAGCGGACGCGGTTGGTTGTGTGTCGCCGTTTCGCGCTTTTTCTCTGCTCCTTTCACGCCGTTGACCGAAACGGAATAATACTCCATTGCCTTTCGAAAGCCAATGTAAACGACCTGGCCGCTCTCACGGGCCGTGATACAGGTACAGTAGCGGACAAAAGTTTAAAATGACAAGACAATGCAAAACATAGGTTTATGATATGCAAATATTATTCGTATACTTATCTTTATCGTCATTATGGTAGATCACTGTTTATTGATTAGCATAGAATACAAATTTTATTTATACTGTTATTTTTTTATTAATTAATTAATTTACAGTAGTGGATAAAAGTTTAAGGCAACAGGACAATGCAAAGCATAGCTTTATGGTATGCAAATATTGTTCGTATACTTACTTTTATCGTCATTATGGCAGAACACTAGTTATTCATTAGCGTAGAATACAAATTTTATTTATACTGATATTTTTTATTAATTAATTAATTTACAGTAGCGAACAAAAGCTTAAAGCGACAGGACAATGTAAAATATAGCTCTATGGTATGCAAATATTGTTCGTATACTTACTTTTACCATCATTATTGCAGAATACTATTTATTGATTAGCATAGAATACGAATTTTATTTATCGTGCTATTTCTTATTAATTAATTAATTTGTTTCTTTTGACCCTTTGGTCTTAAACTTTTGTCAGCCACTGTATACGCGCACATAGTTCACAACAGTAACTTTCGCCAGAAACGCATATAGTAGTAGATAAAAATTTAAGACGACAGGACAATGCAAAACATAGCTTTATGGTATGCAAATATTGTTCGTATACTTACTTTTATCATCATTATGGTAGAATACTATTTGTCGATTAGCATAGAATACAACTTTTATTTATCGTACTAGTTCTTATTAATTAATTAATATGTTCTGCTTAATCCTTTGGTCTTAAACTTTTGTCCGCTACTGTACGTCGGTTTTTTTTGGAGAGTGGAGAAAGTTTATTTGGAAACCGCGTATATTTCACTCCCTCCCTGCCGCGTCAGGGTTTAGGGATGAAGGGGTTGAACAGGGGTAGGAAACTTCTTCGCGTAGGTAACGGAAACTTAATGCGATCGTTGCGATTCTATTCGGGTGGAGGGATGATTATGCGAGGGGCTGCAGCGCGCTATCTCTTCTTAATTAAATACCGTACTGATATTTAACCTAACGGTGACATTATGCTAATCCCGAGCATCGCGATGGATTTCAGTGCGCCGATTCGCGTGGCACGCGTGCGTAGCCGGGGAATGATGCGAAACAGAGGTACAAAATTATGGTAATCATTGCGGATTTGTTGACGGGAAGAATTTTGGTGAAATGAGAGCGAGAGTATTCTGAAATTTGGAAATTAATTAAATTAAAATTATTTTTCTGCGCTGTGGTTGCGTGAAAATTGATTGCTGTTCCGTTGACGATGATGTGAACGGAGTGCATGTTAAAGACTTTGGTTGTAGTAAATTTAATTAAATACATTATGTTGCGTACCGTGCATATTTTTAGTAAATTTAATAAACAGCTCGTTCACATATCAACACATTGCTGACTGGTCACGAGTTATCTCCTGTCTTCCTGCTCAAACGTTGCTGACCGACCACGAGTAAACTCATGAAATATTCAAAAAAAAAAGCGCATCGATCACGAGTTTGATCAGTACGTTCTCAGAGATCATACAGAGTAATTGTGGTTCAGGATACTACAAATTTTTCGCTAATAAGACCCGTCAAGCTGTGTCTTTAGAAATAAAAAGAAATTCTTTCACAAATATTGCTTCATCGATAAAAATGTTATGACGATTTTAATATCATGCAAGTTTGTCGAAAAACGTACGGTTCCAGACGTATATCTTACAGATTTCTTAGCGGTCCGCAATGTACTAACACTTACAATTGCCGACCGAATGGAGGCCGACCGAATGGAGAGGTCTTCCATTTTGTCCTCAACAGAGCGCTGCAATTAATTCTATTCGCTTTTGTTATTCATTAGTCTTGAACTAGTACTGTTCATAAATTTTCCGAAACACAACTTTTAATAAATTCAACATTAGCTGAGGACCAACTAATAACAAAAGTAAATAAAATCAATGGCACAGCTTTGTCGAGGAACAAATGGGAGATCTCCCCATTCAGTCGGCTAAGTATTAAAGTGTACTTTCATTATTAGTTAGTCTTGAACTAGTACTGTTCATAAATTTTCCGAAATACAATTTTTAATAAATTCAACATCAGTTTAGGATCAACTAATAACAATGGCACTGCTTTGTCGACGAAAAAATGGGATATCTCCACATTCGGTCGGCTAAGTGTTAAGGAAGGTTTATAAAAGAGAATGATTCAATGTTTTTTTTTTTATTCGATGTTAATTTTATGACAAGATTGTGTTATGTGAATCTAAATATTATTAGAGGTTAATAGGGTTTGGTATCTTCTTCCCCCAAGGTATTCTTGCACCTTAAAGTTTTCAAGAAACGTTCACCAAACGTTTCGACAGAATCGAACTACCAAGTTTACAGGAATTTAAATAAAATATTCAAACCAAACTCCTCCTTGTGATTGGAATAAAAAAAAAGGACGTATCCTGTTATTTTCCCGAAAAAGTTTCAAGTTACGGCAAATAATAAATTTGTACCGGTTTTATTCTTCCATAAGTTACGCAAACAGCGATACGAATATTTCTAAGAAATCGTACAACATCGAGACGAATTTCTGCGTTTCACTCGTGAACGAGGATCGTTGTATCCGTTCACAGAAAAATAGCCCATGTTTCCCCTTTTTTAGAGTACGAACAAGGTATTTTTCCGGTTTAGCAGGAAGGAAATGACGTCTCCGGAGGTTTGCGCTTCGTGATCCAGCCGAAGAATAACGTTTTACGTCTATGGAATAACGGAGAGCAAACGTTTCGTGGGACACACGGGAAGTTCTCGCGATCGAAACCCTCTAACTTCCGGCTGTTCGACCGCGTTCCGTTTTCATTACAATGCAACGCGGCACGGCGACGAGACGAAATTTCATATCGACAGCGAGACATTAACGAAACTCGATTTCACGTAAAACATCACAACGTGCGTCGGGTTACGCGACACGACTTGGCTGTAATTTCTCATCTGAAACTGTAATGAGACCGCGTTATCTGAATTATGGCTCGCGCCATCGATGATAATGGAAACGGTCCCGCGAACAATATCGACTGCGGCTACGGGAAAAAATAGCAAACGTTCTGAGAAATATGACAACGGCACGCGAGAAATTTTCTGGCCGAACTGTCTGCTTTTGCGTTATTCGAAGCGGCAGAAAGAAGTATTTGGAGGCTGGGTAATAAAGTGACATACAGTAAACTGAATTAAAAATTGGGATTTCGTTTTTGTTGGGTTTTTAACACTTTAATAATAATAATACATACATACATACATACATTCTATAATTATTCTAAACATTACTTAATTATAATATATATTACTAATTCACTACATCTATTCATATGCACGGATTTGGGTGAACTGCCGGTGCCGAAACATGTGCTGTACAACCACGCTGTTCTATTGTTTCTACATTTTCCCCTTCTTTCAATCACACAAACACACACTCACACTCACACTCTGTGTTTCATCTCTATCAGTATTGTATTGTTATTTTATTATTAACACTTTGCCGGCCGCACATTTATCGAATCACGCAGGTTCTATTGCTCGTTAACGGTGATGTTTACGAAATCGTTCGTAACATAAGTAATTGCAATATAATTATTATTAAAGAAGGCGTTAAGATAACTGTTACACCATTTTATCACATTGTCTTCTATTTTTGTTGTAAATTATACGAACATCGAAATGAAGCATCATCGCTGACAAAAAGAAGTCACGCGTACGTGACAGCAGCCAACAAAGTGTTAAGTGTAAGGTATCCTTTTTCTTCCACGAATAAAGAAGAGGGCAAAAAATAGAAGTGTTCTTATGAATAAATTCAGGTGTTTAAAAAATTGACTGTATAAAATGTGGAACAACATGCCACGAAAATAAATACGGAATATTCGTTCGTTTACCTCCATTGATCTTTCATAACGACTGATTCTTTTTTCTTTTTTAATTCGTGTTTAATGTCGCATCAACCTTCAGGTTATTAGCGACAGTTTGGCACTGTTCTTTTGGGTCTAGACGGTTATATTTTGTGATAGATCTTTCTAGAAATTCTTTTAGGTAATTTAAGATATTTTCAACGTGTTTCTGTGATGTTAAGATCGCTGGTAATGTTATTTTGTATTTTTGCCTCTGGGCGTGGTATCTTTTGCATTTAAATAGTAGATGATCGGTTGATATAATTTCGTTACAATAATTACATATTAGTAGTTCTGTTCTTCTGAAAAGGTATTCATGTGTGAGTTTGCAGTGAGCTGTTCTAAGTCTTGTCATAATTATTCTGAATGACTGATCTTTATTTGTTCTCACAGAAAGAAAGTTACAATTAGAAGTAGCAACGAGATAATGAACTGAATTGAAAATTGGGATTTCGTTTTGTATTGTTATTTTATTATTAGGTGTATGGTATCCTTCTTCCTCTATGAATGTAAAGAACAGAGCAAAAAGTAGAAGTGTTCTTATGAATAAATTCAAGTGTATAAAAGATTGGCTGTATAAAATGTGGACCAACATGCCACGAAAATAAATACAGAATATTCATTCGTTTACCTCTGTGATCTTTCACAATGACTGATCTTTATTTGTTCTCACAGAAAGAAAGTTACAATTAGAAGTAGCAACGAGATAATGAACTGAATTGAAAATTGGGATTTCGTTTTGTATTGTTATTTTATTATTAGGTGTATGGTATCCTTCTTCCTCTATGAATGTAAAGAACAGAGCAAAAAGTAGAAGTGTTCTTATGAGTAAATTCACGTGTATAAAAGATTGGCTGTATAAAATGTGGACCAACATGCCACGAAAATAAATACGGAATATTCGTTCGTTTACCTCCGTTGATTTTTCACAATAACTGATTTTTTTATTTGTTTGTACAGAAAGAAAGTTATAATTAGAAATAGCAGCGAGATAATGAATTGAATACTGAACGATAATGGAAGTTCACGTGTATGTATGTGCGATTTGTAAAAACAAAAGATATGAGAAAGCTATTAATCAGTTGTCATTGATTAGTATGATACGTATTCATGAAACGTGTGAGGAATATGTATAATACTGAAATAGAAAGTTCTTATAGTAAGTTTCTAATAATGAAAGAATACTTTAATAATAGATTTTTAACAGTACAGGAATATCCAAATGATAAATTTTGTAATAATTAAAGAAAGGTTCCAGAATAAAATTTTATTAATGAAATGTTATTCTACTAATGAAAAAAAGGTATACGAATAATTTCCATCGACCATTATCTGAATACCATGCCCAAGTGTTTCATTATCCGAATAGTGTGTCGTCTAATAATAGTTCCTTATCTTAAAAAACTGTAGGATTTTACAATGAAAGAGATATGGGATACATAAATATTTAAATATACTATTAAGTTTCATAATTTTGATTCAAATAAATAAAGTTTAGTACAAGAAAAAATAAGTACTCTATTATTCAAAGGTTCTTTTATCTGAACATTTTTAATTTCTTATTAGTTCACATATGGCAGGTCCTACTGTATAGTATATGCTGTGTAAAATAGGAGACGAATGTCACAACCTAATTACTTCAAATAACTTGCAAATCATTTCTTGTAAAAAGATGTTTCAAATAGAAATTGTACAATATATTAATGTGTACTTTTTACCATACGTAACATTTATTTGTAACAAATAATTCAGGATTTATTCAAGATGATCAAACTATCAGACTCCAATTATGTATACCCTATATCAAATGACAATACATATTCTCGATGTACTTAGATCTAGGATTCATTTCTCATCTTCTACAAACACCCACTAATTAAAAAATCTAGTACCATAACACATTCTTTGCTGGTAGCACTTAGAGCCCAAGAAACCGAAAGAACGATCGTAACACGGAGTTACGAACATCCCGATCCGGTAATAGTAACCGTGTGGCGGTAAAACACGTTCGTTCTTTCTAATTTTCCATCAGGCAACCGCACGCGTAGCCGGGCCAACGATTTTCTGACATTTACAATGAAAGAAAAATACACGGAGCACTGTACATTTAGCTTCATAAAACAGCCTGACTGTGAACCGCCTGAATGCCTCTCGCCGCGAGCTTTGCACGCTTTTTGCCCAGCTCCTTCCGTTCCCCGCTCCTACGCAACGGAGGAAACGAGATTATTCTTCACGGCGTTTTCCAACGAGGGACCGCGACTTGATTATTATTATTCATCTGTCCGCGGTTCTACGAGGAAGTCGAAAGAAAGGAGAGGAAGAAAAGTAAGTTTCGTTTAGGGGCACGACAGTAGACTCATCGGTATGGTTGTACAGTGACTTTAACCCTTTGCGATCTTCGCTGTATTCGCAATTTCGTTTCAGCAAGTCCTACGTCGACGATGTGTTGGGACACGTTGGACATAGGACTGCAAAGGGTTAACGTTAAAATCGTCTTTGTTTTATCCAAATTGAATAAATTTCAGCGAAGTTGCAGTGGCTCCAAAAAGTATTCGTACACTGTATTATAAAGAAATTCTGATTTCAATGAAACTTTATGTGTGTACAGAGCATGGTGTGTTCTGCGTGGAGCAATCTTTTTGGCGGCAAAATATCTTTTAAGGGGGCTGATAACGAATCTCAAAGTTTCAACAATTTTTCACGCTTTGAACACAAGCTTCTCCGTGTTCTTTTTTTATGGCAGGGCGATAGGATATTAAAAATTAAACATTTTCTATTTGAAAGGTTTTGCTTCATCAAGTACCATTACAAAGTTATCTCTAAAAAATGAGAGAAAACTCAGAAACTTCAATGCTGGTTTCACCCCTTTAAAATGGCATTTAGATGAAAAGGAGAGATTAATTCATACGTATACTATTACGATCTACATACCCACAAAGTTTTATCAAATACCTCTATCAGACTCAGAATTTCAGGGTTAAACGAATTTATTTGTGACATAGTGTACGAATTCTTTTTGAAGCCACTGTACCCTCTTTTTCCTTTAGAAATAAAGTTTAGTTATATCTTAAAAAGAAAATCATCAAGTACCATTACAAAGTTATCTTTAAAAAATGAGAGAAAACTCAAAAACTTCAACGCTGGTTTCACCCCTTTAAAATAGCATTTAGATGAAAGGAAGAGATTAATTCATACGTATACTATTACGATCTACATACCCACAAAGTTTTATCAAATACTTCTATCAGACTCAGAATTTCAGGATTAAACGAATTTATTTGTGACATAGTGTACGAATACTTTTTGGAGCCACTGTACATATAAAGTTTAATTGAAATTAGAATTTATTTTCTATTCGAAAGGTTTTGTTTCATCAAGTACCATTACAAAGTTATCTTTAAAAAATGAGAGAAAACTCAGAAACTTCGAAGCTGGTTTCACCCCTTTAAAATGGCATTTAGATAAAAAGAAGAGATTCATTGATACGTATACTATTACAATCTACATACCCACAAAGTTTTATCAAATACTTCTATCAGACTCAGAATTGCAAGGTTAAACGAATTTATTTGTGACATAGTGTACGAATACTTTTTGGAGCCACTGTATGTCAGTTTAATGATTGATCGAGTATGAAAGGAGTTTCGTCCAATTTTTCGGGGCAATTACCCCACTGTGCGCTGTGTCGAGTGACATTCGACATAGGATTGCGAAGGGTTAACAACCCTTGCAATGGCAACCTTTTTCTTGTTACAAGAACTGCTAAAGCAGAAGTCTTTTTCTTTTATTCAACGGGAAAAACAAAAACCCATTAATAAACAGTAGAATAGAATTTTCATACGGTGGTGACAAATATAATCGGTAGAACAAAGTTTGTTTTGTAAAACGCTACTGTAGCGGGCAAAAGTTTAAGACTGAAGGGTCTGCAAAAGTAAAGCAATTCACATGTGAAAAATAGCACAATAAACGAATTTCATGTTGTGTACTGATCAATAAATACTATGCTACTCTATTAACAATTAAAATGGATGTATAAGCAATATTTATAAACCATGGTACTCTGTTCTGTAATATCTTCTCTCTCGTCTTAAATTTATGTCCGTTACTGTATAAAATCGTACAAAAACTTTTTGTCTACTCGATTATAAATATTTTGGCAATAAAAGATAGAAGATATTCTATGAAAATGGAGTATTTACTGTAAACATTTAATTTATTGAAAGTTACTAGTGTTTAACCCTTTTAGTGCCCAACGACGATATATCGTTGCGTATGCCATGGCGCCTAACTATTTGTACCATAAGATAGCTCTATCTCAAAATAAATTTATAAAACGTTATAAATGTTTCAATTTTTTCTTTTATTCCGTAATATACTTCTTGTTGAATTTTGTAAATATCATTCTCACTTCCGTTTTTATGAGCTTTTTCCCAAACCTTAGCAAATTGGTTAAATTTGCTCGGCACTAAAAGGGTTAAATGAAGATTCGTGGGAATGGTGTTGCGATTTTTTCAGTAACGAATACAAGAAGATCGCTATGAGCTGTTATCATGTTGTAGGACATATTCAAATTTATTTCTTGCCCATCCGTCTTTGATTTAATAACCGGGTGACGATAGTGGTGAACTGAGCTCGTTATGTGGAAATTCGTGTGGCTGCATAATGAGATCGTGAGTGGATCGTTTCAAGTGATCGACCTTGGCATTCCATCAACAACCCTTCCCTCCCTTCGCTGACAAAATATTTTGTCTTCTTATTAGCAACGATCCACAGAAAATTCTTGTTTATTTAAAAAAAAGAAGACGCGTTTCTCGATGTGGATTAAAAATTAGAATAGAACGTTATGGTTCGATCGTGTGACTAGTTTTATGTCTTGTTACTTAGGTTCTTTTATTACTTTTTTAAAGTAAACGGTAATTTTCTTGGAAAGTATGTCGTGACTAAGCTAATCCATCTTATGCAAATGCACACTCTTATAAAAAGTACTTTCAACCTGTCCTGTATGTTTCTTTTTCGTGGACACAGTGCAGCTAAAATTGAAAAGCATAGTAGAAATTCAAAGAAAGTAGCCTTACAGTCGGCACAACAGGATATTGCTTATTAAGCTAATACAAGTTAATTACCCGTTCGCAAAGATAATCGTTCACTTTAGCTTATTCTTCCGCGTTGCCTGAGTACTCATAACAAAGCTCTGCTCTAAGTATTGTCCAATTAAGCCACCTTTCTCAGACACGACTGAAGAATTCTAAGCTAAACTCGAGTTTCACACTACAACTACCAGAGCAGTCAAAAAGACGGATTGCTAATTATTCATAGTAATCTTATAAATTCATTTTACCAAGCTTCCGAAATTTACTACGATTTTTTGCAGAAGGTGTAAATGAAGATTTGTTTTCTGTGTATTTGATATTTTTTCATGTAGTTTTCAATTTGATCTGCTCCATGCAAATAAGTACACTGTAATCGTCGGTAGTTTTAGTGTTAAAGAATAGGTGAATACATCAGAAAGAATGTGAGATTACAGAACTGAGAGGGAAACAGCAGTTAAAATGATCAACTAGTGATTACTCATAATAATCTTATAAATTCACAGTGGAGAAGCATTCAGAATTTACTATTTTCAACACAAAAAAAATTTGTTTTCTGTGTATTCGATATTTTTTCATGTAGTTTTCAATTTGACCTGCTCCATATAAATAAGTGTACTGTAATCGTCGGTAATTCTAGTGTTAAACATGGTTTGTGTATAATGAGTGGTAGGGCAAAGATAACTACCGAAATTTGATGTCACGTTTGGTCGAAAGATAATTTTTCAAAATGGTTGACAGGGCAACAAAGCACGTATACGATAATAGCGTGGAATCGAATCATGTTATGCAATTAATTACAATAATAAATTTTCACTGTTCCAATATCCGATTATATTACATAGGAGACAGTTAACAAAAAGGTGACGTGTAATGGAATTAGAAACAGATTCACGGAAAGTACTTTATTTTATAATCAACAATTTTAAATACATAATTGTTCCACTAACGTCTACGTATTAATCTTACTACTTCCTAAAGGTTAAGTTAAAATAAATAATAAGAAAATAATTACATTAAAAAAAATACATTGAATACGAATCAACATCTCGATTGAACTTTAAACACATTTTATGAAATTACAATTCTCGAAATATGCATATCTCACATTTAACATTAAAACTACCAGAGCAGTCAAAACGACCAATTGGTGATTATTCGTAGCAATCTTATAAATTCACTGTGATAAAGCTTCCAAAATTTACTATGATTCTCTGCAGAAAGTATGAATAAAGATTTGTTTTCTGTGCATTCGACATTTTTTCATGTAATTTTCAATTTGATCTCTTCCATGCAAATAAGTACACCATAATTATCGGTAGTTTTAGTGTTAATAGGTAGAACACTAGGACAATGAAAAACCGTTTTATAGTATACAAATATTGTTCATATACATATTTTTATCGTCATTAATATGTAGAACACTAGGACAATGAAAAACATAGTTTTATAATATGCAAATTGTAGTATGCATATTGTTCATATACGTATTTTTATCGTCATTAACACTAGAACCATCAGAGCAGTCAAAATGACCAATTGGTGGTTATTCATAGCAGCCTTATAAATTCACTTAGGCCAAGAGTATTCAGTGCTGAAAGGGTTAACAATATATTCTTCGAAAGCAAAACATTTTCACATACTCATCGATCAAAATAGTTCAACACGTTTCAAAATTACAGATATACCACATTAGCGTAGCTTATACACCTTACACGATTTTATCTTTGCCTGAAAAAAGTTATTCGAAGCCGTGTCTATTAGTGTACACGGTGTAAGCATATATGCGGCGTTAGAATAAAAAGAGGAACGAGTAGGCTCTTCGAACTCTTTTTCGCGAATTAAAACACAGGAGGACAGGAGGAACACAGGGGATGGAAATAAATACAATTTAGGTGTCGATAGTTCTAATGTTAACCCTGTTTATGGACGCATATATACGTCTGACGGAAGTTGCTCTTAGAAACTATGAACGTATATATGCGTTTGTCAATTTTTGTTTTCATCACCTTATTCTAGCAAATGAGTACACTGTAATCGTCGATAGTTCTAGCGTTAAAAGGTCGCAAGTTTTTCGCCTATTAAATTGTAAAATGACACTGAAGGACTTTCAGAAAATAAAATGAAGATAAAAGGGGAAACGAAAGGTTAACAATGGAACCATTATCTAGGGAATGTTTGCGAGTTCCAAAAACTTAGCTCGGTTACGGCAACCAACGCGACAAAGAGAAGTTGGGATGGTTAATCACAGTTGCCTGGTATTTTCTTTCCATTTCCCAGGGATTTACATTTCACAACGCTGATGACTTTGCTTCCCCGTTGAATGGAATCAAGCGAAAGAATCGTCCGCTCGTGGAGTTTTGATAGAGTCGCCGCTCGAAGATCGCCGCGTTCGTGACCAGATAAAAAGAGAAAAAAGGAAAGGGCAGAGGGAAACGAGGAACTTTCGAAATTACGGGACACAGTATGCGCCCAGGAGCGAATGGATAAAGCATATTCAAACAAGGAGGTTCATTTGCCAAAAGCTTGAAGCTCCGATGCGTTATCTTGCATGCGGCTTTGTACAAATTTTTAATTTCACGTTACCTAGATCGTTTTCCTTTTGTCTCTTCCTATCGCCCATTCTTTTGCCAATAAAAGGCCAGATAAGTAATTAACTGACGTGTTGTTCAACGAAAAAATTCATTTGTTTTTTTTACTTGAAGTTAGTTTCATAAAATGACTGAAGAAGCTTATAAATGGTTCATTAAAACATTTTTATTATTAATTCCTCGTACCCAGAAAATGCAATTGAAAGAATTTTAAAAGCTACTGCTTTAAATTAAGGTCTTAGGAGGAAGTGGTGTCTTTCAAGTGTTCCCACAAGAAGAAGTCACGCTACGTGACTTCGAAGGAAACAGATGTTCGGCCACAAAGGGGTAACGCCACTAATAATGATAGGCTATCCTAAAATCTGCGACAAGCAAGTTGGAAATATAATGATGTAACACGTTGTTTAAGGCCAGCTGAGAATTGAAAGGAAGTCGATTCATTTCGTGATTACTTGAATATTACCTTCAACCTTTTTCAAAATCGAATTATATATAGATACTGCTCTACTAAATAAAAGATGATTAGCAATATCAAGTATACCTTCGAATTTCAGAATAAAATGCACCTAAATTATTCTGGCTCTCAAACACAAAATTTTTTACAACAGTAGAGAGAATTTTCCTAGTACCAAACGCTTATCGTTTTTCTTGAAATCCATATGACATTTTCTGCTTTCCATACCATTTCATTTATAATTTAACAATATTAAAAGTCTATACGAAGCAACAAAACGAATCAAATTACTGTAATAGTCAATAGCGATCCCATAGCGTTTCGAACCTTTAAAACTCCCCCAATTACTATTGGGTTGTTCGGAAAGTAATTTCGTTTTTTCCTAACACAGGGCTTAATTGTATTTTTTCATAGTCAACTTCACACTTAAGCCGCATGGCCATTATATATTTCGACAGCATATACAGCAAGGCTTGCTTGTGAAAAGTTTCGATTGATTCTACCCAATGGTTTTTGATTGGTGTCCCATCAAATATGGAAAGTAAAAAGCAACATTTTCGACATTTTTTACTTTTTTACTATTGAAAAGGTAAAAATGCTGTTCAAGCAAGGAAAAAATGATCCGTTGTGTATGGAGAAGATGTGTTGACAGAACCCCAGTGCCAAAATTTGGTTTGCAAAATTTCGATCCGGCAATTTTGATGTTGAAGATGTATCACGTTCTGAAAGGCCAGTTGAGGCTGCTGAAGACACAATAACGGCATTAATTGATGCAAATCGGCGAATAACAATTCGTGAGATCGCTATGAAATTAAATTTATCCGAATTCGACCGTTTATAATCATTTGAAACGCCTAGGTTTAATCTCAAAGTTCGACATATCATTAAAAAAAAAACGAAATTACATTCCGAACAACCTAATAATTTAAAGACATTATCAAGCTATAGGTTTGAGAATTCATTCAGGCTGTAGAGATAGTTCTGTCCCTTTATTAGAAATGTCTTTTCCTTTCTACAAATGTATGAATCTATTCTGTTTCTCGAATTCTCTATACTTTTCTTAAATCTGCCAGTACTGTTGATGTACCTTGGTATCCATAGCTATTCCCAAATAAATACAAAATATGAACACAAAAAGGGAACTTTCTCTGCACCTTGTACATTGGAGTTAATTATTTCGATTGATGAATAAATTTAGCGTTGAATTTGCTTCCGAACGAAAATTTCGTAATATATCGACTATTCCACTCCATTACCATACAGATCGTTATTCCTTTTAAACACCGGCAAAAATTTTCCATCGATCCAACATTATAGTATATCAATGAAACCCAAAACGATACAATTCAGCAGAGTGTGCCCGATCGATTCCTCGAGCCACTGTATAAAATTGCTGGCCGCCTGCAACGCGATAATCTTCTCCACCTTACACCGCCCTGGATGGGCTCCCTGGCTCGGTGTCCAGGCCAGGGTTGGTCCAGGTCGGGAAATCTTAATTCGAAGGGGTCGCAGGACGTGGTTTCCACCACCTTTCCGATCGTGCAGGCCCACAGCGTGTGCGGCGTGCTTCTCCCACCTGCGGGCACCCCGGACGGATGGGCTGCCGTGGCAGAGAGTCGAGTCGGCTTCCTTCGTAGGGACATGCGCAGCGACCCGCGGAACGACAGGTGCGCGCCGTTCGCCACGAACCGCTTAGTTTCGGGTGAGCGTACGAATCGGTCGTATCGCATCCGCGTCCTCTCTCCGGGCACGTCGCACTACAGTCGCGATTTCTCTCTCCTCCGCTGTCTCTCTCTCTCTCTGTTGTATCTACCAATCTGTCTGTCCGTCTGTCGGTCGTTCGTCGCGAATCCTCTCTCAGCCAGAAGCGTATACACAACGTTTGCGACGCGTAACACACACGTTTGGGTCGCTGCACGACCAGGCTCCTCTGCTCTCGGTTCACGTTCGACGAGCATCGTTCGACCGCAGAGATCTCTGGCTCCGTGGTGGTAGATCCGCACGCGATATCATCCTCCCGCAGCAGAGATCCTTGCCAGCAAAGCTCGCCGGCAGCTTGTCGACGCCCCGGACCCGACTCCCTCCCACGTTTCTCTCGTTCTTTACCCTTTGACCGCCGGCTGCACAGTAGCCCGCCGTTTATCGAGCGTGCACGTGCTCTCCTCAGCGTCGCATCTCTTGCCCTGGCACCACGCTTCCAGCGACGCTCGGAAGCTGCACGATATCCCCGAGGAAGAGCGTATTGCTGGACTTCCCGGTTGTCACGATCGAGTTGCAGTCGCGAGGAAGGGTCTCGAATCGGATGTTCGGTGAGAAGTTCGGCGACAGAGTCTCGGGACCAACGGCTCCGGGCAACCTCGAGCCTGTCTGAGTTTGGCCGCGAACATCGAGTCCTGGACTTTTGTTGGGGTACGTCGTGTGCCCACGTTGACCTGTTGTTCGGGGATTATCGTCCGTTGTTCGTTGGCTGGTGAGTTATGTGTTGACCGTGAGTGAAGAAGGCGCCAGGGATATATATTGCACCGACGCGCAGTGATTAGACGAATGTGGTGCACAAGTTACTGAGCCGCGTTTTTCGTACGTCGCGAGCTTGCTGGATTGTTCAGGATGGCCGGTGAACGGGATTTATCCTGCAGGATTACAGGGAGGGACATGGTCGCGGTTGTTCTACTGCTGATCCTCGGCTCGTCTGAGCTTCTACGGAACGTTCAAGGTGAGTCATTGTTGGAGATTCTTCTTCCGGGGGTGCCGTTTCGTGATATCGTGCGCGATGTACTCGGGTAGGAGGACGCCTCGTGTAATTAGGGCGACGTGAAATGTGCACGTTTAAGACAGCAAAGAATACACTGAAATACGAACCTATTTATTTTTGGGGGTTCACACGCTGATTAATCAGGTGCAACTATAGATATTATATTTTTCTCCAGTTGCTTGAACGTGAAATCGAAGAATTTGGTGCGAGAATTGCGATTATTTTTGGAAATACTTCTTTTATTGAATAGGAGGAGATTCTTGGAAGAATAGAAATCCAACCTCTCTCCGTTTATTTATTGGGTCTTTACAAATAACAATTGTGGAAGAAGGGGGCATTTATAAATACATATTACTTTTCGTAATTTTAAATTAAGTAACTCGTTCGCGAACGTTGGAACGTGTAATCAAGCGTACGCTAATTTTTGATGTCATAGATCTGTGAACAATTTTATTTCGACAGAGTGAGTTTCACAACTTGATCATCTCGAATAGCTTACGAATTACTTGCTGTAGAAAACAAGTGTTTCAACATTTCAACAAAGATTCTATGGTGTGTTAACTCTTTGCACTCGAGCGGTTATTGTTAGTCGTGTGATAGTACTAACTTCAAAAATGTTCAAATTCGAGATATTTACTATGATTCGCCCACAGTACACGTCATTTAGTTTAGTTAAGTGATATACTAAAATTTACATATATGACTGTTTAGTTTCTGAGTCAAACTAATAACCAAACTAACTAAAATCTGAAAATTTGCGAAACCATCAGTGTGGCGATTAATAGTCGCCTCTCGAGTGCAAAGGGTTAAAATATTACAGCACCATATGCACCCATTCTATACAACTGTAGCTTTTATTCAAAGTACTTCCTTATATAACAAGAAATTCATAAATTATTCGAAGCGATCAAATTGCCATACTCGCTCTGTATATCTTCTATCCTCTTGATTTTGCATTCGGTTCTCGGTAGAACAAGTTGAAACCTGAAAATGGTGGAAAGATAGAACTGACGTTTGAGTCAACGTTCGATTATTCTGCGCTCGACGACGAGAGGAGGAATGTTTGGATCGTGATAGGTCGAGGGATCACGAGGAAGATTCGTGCGTGAATCGGAAGGAAGTTGAACGTTTCTCGGGGTGCAGGAAAAAGGGGGGAGGGGAGCGCGGCTCACGGTGGTTCCCTACTGAGAAGGGACGACGAGAGATACGCGGAAGGGAAACGGCACGAGAAAAGGGGCAGGAACGCGAGAACGCGAGCGCCTGTACAAATGCGCCGCGATACGAGCAGGAATTTACGAGTAGAGAACGCGTGAAAACGAGTGGGAAGTTCTTGAGAGTTCTCAGCCAGTCTGCGAATAAAAAAAAAAAATACGCCGCTTTTCAGAGCGGGCTCAGCGCGGACTCGTTTGTGTCGCGCGTTTCCCTGGCGTGTTTCACGAAATTCACAGAACTCGATGTTGTAACCGGGACACAGGCCACGAAGTTACTTGGACCCGAACGAATAAACAAGCCCTCCCGATTGTGTGTGCGTTGCTCGAGAAACACAGAGCGCCCGTGGAAATAACGGCCGCCGCACAGAGTGTAATTTCAATTGGTGATTCAAGCTAATGGTTCGGATACCTTGTAGCGTAGGATCGTTGGACGCCTCGTGTAATTAGGGTGACGTAAAATGTGCACGTTTAAGACAACAAAGAATACACTGAAATACAATTCTATTTAGTTTTCGCGTTCACGTGCTGATTAACCGATGCAACTGTAGATATTACAATTTTTTTTCCAATTGTTTGAAGGTATCTTTAGGTGAATGTGAAAATTATATGAATATATTTTTAGGTGAATGTAAGAATTAGATGAATATATTTTTAGGTGAATATAAAAATTATATGAATATATTTTTAGACAAATATAGAAATTAGATCAACATATTTTTAGGTTAATATAAGAATTAGATGAATATATTTTTAGGTAAATATAAAAATTAAATGAATATATTTTTAGGTGAATATAGAAATTATATGAATATATTTTTAGGTGAATATAAAAATTAGATGAATATATTTTTAGGTAAACATAGAAATTAAATGAATATATTTTTAGGTGAATATAAAAATTAGATGAATATATTTTTAGGTAAATGTAAGAATTAGATGAATATATTTTTAGATAAATGTAAGAATTAGATGAATATATTTTTAGGTAAATATAAGAATTAAGTAAATATATTTTTAGGTGAATATAAGAATTAGATGAATATATTTTTAGGTAAATATAAAAATTAGATTAATATATTTTTAGGTGAATATAAAAATTAGATTTAGTAGGAGCGAATTATAATTTTTTATTGAAAGACAGGTATACGTATACAAATGCTTTTCATAGCCTTTGTAGATAAATACACAAAAGTTGCAGGTAAATAAAGAATTTTCGTTGCAATGTATATTATTAAAGAAACAAAAATCTTCGTATTTTATTGTTTTACGTTTGTCTGAATTGTATTGCTTCAAGAATTTAGGATCGAAAATGGTAGACGCTGGTACTTGAACTGTTTCAGTAACGCTTGGAATCGAGTACTTACCGAAGTCATCGATTTAAATACCTTTCGGCGTTCAATGCACGGCAACTCTTATAAATAGTTGAAACAGAAATAAGGGTGATTCTTCGTGTCACATTGCTACGGTTATTCAACGAAACAGTTAAAACTTAGATCATTTTTTAGAAATTTCTGCTATTTAGAAAACTTAATGTCAAAGCACATAATACACATACAATACAACTGCAACTTCTAATGTCACGGTAAATCCAAAAATGTCATAATAAAGTGTTTCAAGGTAATATACATCATAATTGTAAACAAAATTTATATTTGTATTAACAAATAAATCGTGGAATTTCCAAATTACTAAATTCGTTATTAAATTAATATCTATGAATGAAAACGTAACTTCATCAATAATTAATTATCTACCCCTACCATTTATATAACTTTGTGCATAAAATCTTGATTAAGATGAACATTCGATTATCGTCACCGAAAAGAAATCATGCTCTTAAACAAAATTTATATTTGTATTAACAAATAAATCGTAGAATTTCCAAATTGCTAAATTCGTTATTAAAATAATATCTATGAATGAAAACGCAACTTCATCAATAATTAATTATCTACCCCTACCATTTATATAATTTTATGCATAAAATCTTGATTAAGATGAACATTCGATTATCGTCACCGAAAAGAAATCATGCTCTTAAACAAAATTTATATTTGTATTAACAAATAAATCGTAGAATTTCCAAATTACTAAATTCGTTATTAAAATAATATCTATGAATGAAAACGCAACTTCATCAATAATTAATTATTTACCCCTACCATTTATATAACTTTGTGCATAAAATCTTGATTAAGATGAACATTCGATTATCGTCACCGAAAAGAAATCATGCTCTCGGTAAAATACAACGATTACGCTCAACATTCGAGAAATCCACAGAAATGTTAATTACGCCGCTTTATCGAAATCGCACGACGAAAGCGTGCTCGATACATTTTCCCTTCGATCCCAGCCGGCGAATTCGAGCGGCGTGCATATTTATAGACGCAGAATTTTCGAGCGAGACAGAAATCCGACTTGGCCGTGATTTCGAGCGTACAGCGAGCCCCTGATGGATTGTTTTAGCCTGTTTTGGGATAGATTTTTCCATATTCCTCGTATCTGTTCGCAGATCGTTTCGAAAAAACGACCACGTCGGTTAATTTTAAACACTAGATTGCCGGAGTGAGTCAATCTGTGACTCACTTGTGATTTTGTCAAGTTCAAACATCGTGTGAAAGGAATAGAAGTAAGGGCGTTTGTGCTAAATGTAATGAAAAAATCTGAGGGAAAATGTATTTTAAAAATACAACATATATGTAGGAATGCGATTGAACGGATGCGAGTTTGGGAAAGTTTGAAGAGTACTTGAGTTGGGCGATTATTGTGCGAACGCAGAATGTTCGGGCTCGAATGTTTCTAAGGCGTGAAAAATGAGAACTTGAGAAAACAGTGCGACTGAGAAATTCTGGGTGGTCGTGACCGAATGCGTAGAGTGAGAAAGGTTGACAATTAGAATGAAAGGAAACGAGTGTTTGGAAGAATATATGACGGGGAAAATGCGAGCGCGAGGCAGAAAGCTTTTGGCTAACGTAGAAGAAAGGTTTTGATTGTGAACGTAGAAAGAGTGTTAAAGTTGCTAAGTTGTAAAGTCGTTTAAGTTGTTTTTGTTAAATTGTTTTAAATATACTTTTATTAATACTTTAATCGCTTCATTTTTATTTTTCACGCCTGAATTCCATCTTCCGTTCTACGAAAATCATTTTATAGAACTTTCCTATATATATAAGAATTGTTTTGAATAAACTTTCTTTAAAATAAAGTTCTATTTTTTTTTTTATACTTCAATTTTCACGTTTGAGTCAAATTGACTCGTTTCAGACAAAATAGGTATATATCCAACATCCGGCAATCTAGTGTTAAGCGTGCCCTCTGTTTTTACGTTTTCTCATTGACATGCTCGAGCTTACCGTACTTCACTAGTTTAAACTTCGAAATTTTTTTCGTTTCACCTACACGTTTTTACGTCGCTTGCCTCTGTTATTTCGACAGATTTATCAACACGTTCGTTCATGTGATATTCCTCAATTTTCTGTGATTGAGATCTCGGGTTAAACAATTTTTGATTGTGGCTTTTACGAATTTGTGAACGATAGAATATTATTGCAAACATTGAGATATTAACACTTTGATGATTCTATCTTTTTTGTGGCCTTGAGGATAATTATTCGAAACGCGTATTTGGTTCGTGATCGTTTTAAATGTAGAAAACTATGTAAGTTCAGATATTTTTGAAGTTTATTATTAATTTCTTTAGTTCGTTAATGGATCATTTTGATTTTGCTTCACAACGAACGTTGTGAAGACCGTGAAATGCGTATTTGGTTCGTGATCGTTTTAAATGTAGAAAACTATGTAAGTTCAGATATTTTTGAAGTTTATTATTAATTTCTTTAGTTCGTTAATGGATCATTTTGATTTTGCTTCACAACGAACGTTGTGAAGACCGTGAAATGCGTATTTGGTTCGTGATCGTTTTAAATGTAGAAAACTATGTAAGTTCAGATATTTTTGAAGTTTATTATTAATTTCTTTAGTTCGTTAATGGATCATTTTGATTTTGCTTCACAACGAAGATTGTGAAGAACGTGAATTCGATAACCTTTGAACGTGAAAAACGTTCGAAAACGGAAAATGTAACGAAAAGTATGTTCTCAAACAATGTTTTTGCTAACATTCAATCGTCAAGTTTTGCACGCTTCAATCTGTGCATTGTACTATAAAAAAACAAAAGGTACGTTTGCTTTTCTCCTCGTTCCCCAGTTTTTTAACAAATTAATACAACCAAATGGTCTCGCCTTTAACTTATTGCTCGACGTTGGTCATTGTAATACGATTGTTATGTTTCATGCGAGCGAACGTAGTGTTGGTAGCGTGCAGAAGACTTTAATGTTTTCCAGTGTTGAACGACGTTTTCGCATTTCGAGGTACCAGAAATAGAGTAATTGCATGCATCTCGCGAGACATAACTGTTTTTCGTTATTCGCGGCTTAAAGAACATGAGTCGAGAGTTCTGGTTGAATTTTTATTAATGATTTTTTAGTAAAAAAGGAAAGGATTAGCTCAGTAAGAAAAAATAATTATAGCAAAATTGATAAAACTGTTTGAGTTTAATTCTAATAAATCTACTATGTTTCTGTATTAAATTAATCAGTGAATTAGGTTTAAAGGCAAACAATTGCATAAATTAAATTTCATGCAAAAATTCCTTTTTAGTGTTCTATCTAAAATCAATGATCTTTCGTGCGCTTGTATTCATGTACGCTTAACGAAAGCTTAAAAGCTTTTTAAAAATGATTCCAAAACATAAAAAAGCTCATAAATACCATTTGAATTAGGTATAAAATATTTTCAATATTTCCACAACCAAATGGAAATAATTAGTTTACCTGTTTTAGAATGTTTTGTGTATCTGTACGACATTTTTACGTTTGGTATTAATTATACTAATGTTTAAAGAAATAGAATATTATACGATGCCTGTGATAAAAAAAAATATGCTCGTAATTACAAACAGATAAGGGAAACACAGTTGCAACACGTTTGGAAGCGACGATACATGTTTCAAAAAAATTTACGTTTATTTACATGCGGAAGCAAATAATGCGCGGTCCAGAATAGCGATAAGCATACTAATTTAATGAATTCACATAGCATTCGTTTCTGTAGTAGCCAGAGAATATGAGAATTTATTCTCGGCGGAACATTCACTTCGGTGAATTATCGTTCCAGAAATTTTTCACGGATATTTCAATAATTTTTGCGAATGATTCACTGTCGACGTCCCTTCTACACGTGAACAGTAATTTATTATCTGTGTATTACATCGGACGCATCCTGTAACGAGTGAAGTTACACGTTTGCATTGACCGGACAACGATATTTTTTAATATCCACGTAAAACATGCGAGATCAAGAACATGAAACTACTCGTTAATATAATTTTTAACTTTTCAAAATCAATTCAATTCAATTCAGAATTTCACCAACGATTTATATTCGTTGGAGAAGCATATTCGACTCTGAAATATTTGACTGTTTAATAACTTTGCAAATCTGTACCTTTAAATCTCGAAACAGGAGACTCTTGTAGACATAAAATATTAAGAATTATTAAAGTTCACGAGAATTATTATCTTTGACGAATGAAACAGATTAAATCAACTTATCCGGTTATAATCATTTCACAGAAATTACTATAAATTACTGTATCGTAACAATTGTATAACATATGTATTATACAATACTATAATTGCTAACTTTCTTCCAAATTTCTGTTTCATCGACAATACACAGTTACTTAATTTAGAAATTATAAATTTTTCACAGATATAATAGATACATATAATATAATTGATATACATAATGAAACAGATTAAATCAACTCATACGGCTATAATCATTTCACAGAAATTACTATAAATTACTGTATCGTAACAATTGTATAACATATGTATTATACAATACTATAATTGCTAACTTTCTTCCAAATTTCTGTTTCATCGACAATACACAGTTACTTAATTTAGAAATTATAAATTTTTCACAGATATAATAGATACATATAATATAATTGATATACATAATGAAACAGATTAAATCAACTCATACGGCTATAATCATTTCACAGAAATTACTATAAATTACTGTATCGTAACAATTGTATAACATGTGTATTATACAATACCATAATTGCTAACTTTCTTCTAAATTTCTGTTTCATCAACAATGCATAATTACTTAATTTAGAAATTATAAATTTTTCACAGACATAATATAATATATATATATATATATTATAATTGATATAAATATAAAATTTTACACACGAAAAAATAAATGTAATAATATGTCAAAGTATCGGTTTCTTGATGAAGAATGTCTACGAACTGTAGCAAGCATCCGGTCAGCTCGACGTTTGTGAAACGATATTAGGATACAGTTACCGGATGTAAACGTACGAGGGCGAAATTGAACCTGTGGAAAAATAAAGTTTCTCTGTTTGCGCATCCCGCGAGGGTATCGCGAAAAATTTATAGCGTGCGAAGGTACGCAACGCCATCGCGAATATTCGCCTCGTTTATAATACACAGCCGCGTGAGAAATTCTGGAATATCCTGTATCGTGGCTGGCAAGAAGTTAATGAACTTCGAAGCATTTCATCTTGCTTGCTCGAAGCCTTGTGCCTAGTTGAATAGAAACGTTAGGTTCGTTTGCACGAATATGTTCAGCAGTAGTTATATATTGTACATAGATCAATTGTTTAAACCTTTTTTAAATTACTCTGTAATTTATTTAATGAACATTGCAGTGTGCATGAAATTACTGTATCGTGACAATTAAGTAACATATGTATTATACTTGTGTCTAGTTGCATAGAAAACGTTAGGTTCGTTTGCACGAATATGTTCAGCAGTAGTTATATATTGTTCATAGATCAATTGTTTAAACCTCTTTTAAATTACTCTGTAATTTATTTCATGAACATTGCAGTGTGGATGAAATTACTGTATTGTGACACGTATGTAACATATGTATTATACTTGTGTCTAGTTGCATAGAAAACGTTAGGTTTGTTTGCACGAATATGTTCAGCAGTAGTTATATATGTTCATAGATCAATTGTTTAAATCTTTTTAAATTACTCTGTAATTTATTTAATGAACATTGCAGTGTGCATGAAATTACTGTATCGTGACAATTAAGTAACATATGTATTATACTTGTGTCTAGTTGCCTAGAAAACGTTAGGTTCGTTTGCACGAATATGTTCAGCAGTAGTTATATATTATACATAGATCAATTGTTTAAACCTTTTTTAAATTATTCTGTAATTTATTTAATGAACATTGCAGTGTGCATAAAATTACTGTATCGTGACAATTAAGTAACATATGTATTATACTTGTGTCTAGTTGCCTAGAAAACGTTAGGTTCGTTTGCACGAATATGTTCAGCAGTAGTTATATATTGTTCATAGATCAATTGTTTAAACCTCTTTTAAATTACTCTGTAATTTATTTCATGAACATTGCAGTGTGGATGAAATTACTGTATTGTGACACGTATGTAACATATGTATTATACTTGTGTCTAGTTAAATAGAAAACGTTAGGTTCGTTTGCACGAATATGTTCAGCAGTAGTTATATATTGTACATAGATCTTTTTTAAATTACACTGTAATTTATTTAACGAACATTGCAGTGTGGACTTCTGTTTAGTAATTAATGTATATTTATTTTCAAAAAATACCATTTTCCTATTAGTAAACATTTTTAGAAGTGAACCAAGTCCATACCAGAAACTGATTTTCATTCGATGGCACTTGAAATCGGTATGCTAATAATCTATATTTAATTCTACAAAAGGCATAAGAAGTATTTCAAGTTAATTTCGTTTATTATGTAAATATTAATTACTGTGATTACTGTAATTAATAATCAAAATGGGACAGCTTTCATGTGTCAAAATCGATGACGACGAGGTTATTATGATCTTCAGTTTAACTGTGTCGATCGACATACTTGAATTTCAAAGAAAAATCTGAATAATTTCGTTTGTGCAGACGTTGGCTTCCCTTTAGTGAGCTTGAAAAATGGAAGAAGTTTGCATAGGTAACAATAATTTAAATTTCCATTATGCACCGTCAGTCGGTACCTCTCTTACCTGGATTATCTACATAATCCTCTTCCTTACAAATGTTTCAGTAAGCTAATTAGACCAGAATTTCTGATTTCACGATTCCAATCGGTTCTCTCGACCTCGAAACCAATTCTCATTAAAACAGTTGATCACCTTAATTGTGAGAGCACTGTTCGAACACTTTTCTAACCAATGCTACGATTCATCGATTGAAGTTCCCAAATCTTTGAGCTGAAACGGTGCGAACGCAAACAGAGGTAACAGAAAGCGATGAACAAATACGATCGAGGTTGTAGCACAAGAGGGACGAAACAATGGAAATTCGAAAGCGAAAGTTGCAGTCGGAGAATCTGAGTAGATTTACGTAGGAACTTTCGTGGATCAAAAGGTGCAGGAATTTTAATTCCGTAATGGTGGCCTTTTCTTCAAGAAATGTGTACTGCTCTGGTTTCCAATCTGAGAGTTGCGACCCTTTTGGGGAGTCACTAAGAGTTTTTTGAAGCGTTGCTGAAGTTATTTTTAGTGAAAGATTTTAAGTATATTAATTTTAAAATAATTAGATATTAAGATAGATTTATGTTCTGAAATTAATTGTCTTTTAATCTTTTATTTTTCATTAACTATCTTTTAATATTTTATTTCTTATTAACTATATTTTAGTCTTCCATTTTTTATTAACTATCTTTTAATCTTTTATTTTTTATTAACTATCTTTTAATGTTTCATTTTTCATTAACTATCTTTTAATATTTTATTTTTTATTGACTATCTTTTAATATTTTATTTTTTATTGACTACCTTTTAATATTTTATTTCTTATTAACTGTATTTTAGTCTTTCATTTTTTATTAACTATATTTTAATCTTTCATTTTTTATTAACTATATTTTAATCTTTCATTTTTTATTAACTATATTTTAATCTTTTATTTTTTAACTATCTTTTAATGTTTTATTTTTTATTAATTATCTTTTAATATTTTATTTCTTATTAACTATATTTTAGTCTCACTTTTTATTAGCTATCTTTTAATATTTTATTTCTTATTAACCATATTTTAGTCTTTCATTTTTTATTAACTATATTTTAATCCTTTATCTTTTATTAACTACCTTTTAGTCTTCTATTTTTTACTAACTATCTTTTAATCCTTTTTTTTTTTATTTTATCTCTTATTAAAATTTCGATTTTTATACTTGTGGGCAGGGAACGAAGTTTGTTTGTCTGTTTCAAAAGAGGGTTGGAACTTAAGAAAGGTTGGGAATTATTGTTGTAGTAGAACGTTTGCTAGCTGTCCATTGTGCACCAAGAAAGGTAATCATTTTAAATTTAAACCCCCTTCTGACGTGAATCGCAATATAACGATTTGAGCGAATTTAACCTCTTCCTTCCTTCGTACACACATTAATTCCCTTTCACGTGTTCCTTTGTTACGCATGAAGCTTAGAAAAATAAGCATCTCTGGTATACGAAAATCGGTTGAGCGTTTCTGAAAGGCGATTTCGAAATTTTAGCAAGTTAGGTACTATAAACTGTTTTCCTTCCTGTTTCTGTTTAGCGAGTAACTTTATATTTATTTTAAACACGAACAGACAATGGTGCATGATGCGAAAATTTGTAAAGAATCTCGAATAGTTGAATGTTTCTACTTGTTTCTCGAAATATTCTGTGTAGTCTTTCAATGAAAATTATCTAATTTAAATGAGATCACTGTATGATCATAAAGATCTCTCTTGTACAGGCTGTAAATGTCCACTCAAAATATATTTCTTGCTTTTAAAATTTTAAAAATTTCCGAATTTCCACTTTATATTACTCTTACTATATATTAGGTTGGGGAAAAAGAAATCCGTTATTGTTACGTTTATTTTAAGACTTTATTTGACATGGTTCGGATTGTCTGATTGAATTAAATATGCACCGTTTTGTTTTATCATTTGTTGCCATTTTAATGGTAACTTCATAATGTCCCTCTCATAAAAGCCCTGGTCCCTATTGGCGAAAAATTCGACTAAGCGATTGTCACAATTTTCTCTTGATGCCAATTTCCTATTACTAAGAAAGTCTTTGCATTCCTACAGTACCGATTGTCACTTTTCCAACGAGCACAAATCTGAATTTGTCTGATTAATACTTTACGAGATATGTATCACTACAGCTATCTAGCGAAAAAATAATGGATTTCTTTTTCCCTAACCTAATATATATATATATATTGTTCCGACACTTCTTGTCGGACGTGTTGTTGCAATACACGACAACATTAATTCAATAGGGTGAATATAGATAAATGCGTCAAGCAGTTTAACAATTTCTTTAATAATAAATTAATAACAAAAATTTAACAAAACGGATATACGCGTGATTGGAGAAGACTGAATGAATGAATGAATGAATACGTTAGTTGAAGAAACAGGGGTTATATAGGGAAAGTGAAGAGGGTGTGGTCGGAGGAGGTTCGGAGGTGTTTCGGAGGTGTGTTTTTGGAATCTGCAAGGATTGGATCGTTGGGTGGAGGATGGGGGTAGCGAGTGGACCGAAGGATGAGTGGAAGGAGATATGCGGAAATGGATGGGGTGATGCATGGTGAAGAACCTAGGCAATAAAGTCATTAGGCCGGTCGACCTTTGGTCATGCTGGCAAATTCAACGAGGAAAAATAAAGTCATACTGACATAATTTATGAGGAAGTTACGTCTGTTGGCCTTATGGGTTTATTGCGACTAGGTACGTGCCTAATCCTAGGTTTCGGAGCTTAAGCCTAGTGGTAGAGTTACGGGTGAGAATTTAACTAAATTTACAGGCATTATAACTTAAAAACTGTGACTGGTGCCACGTGTCGGGACCGGACATATATATATATATATTGCCTCAAAGTTACGACAGTTTAGCGAACGCTTAAAACACCGGAAGAATGCTTCTTTTTTGGAGAACTATCAGCAACGACGACGAAAGTTTCTTTGGAAGCTGATTATTTGCAGCGACCCCGTAACGAAAAACCGTGACTCGAAATTCTCGCGCCTTAACGAGGCCCCCGGTGCCACGGCGTAGGAATTTTTCGCGGCAGCTGGCGAACTTTTAAATATCGGGAAAGCAACTCTGTTGGCCGACGGTGCGGCTGGCGCGCAGAAGTTTTTCAGTTCTTGACAGTTTTACGATTAACGACTCGGCTCGAATCGATGCACGGTATCGCTGCTCGAATTCGAGTTTCAAGCACCTCCGCTCGTTGCCTGACCTTTGTGCGAAATTTTTCGAAGTTCCACGCACGAACCAGCCAGCCACTTTTCTGTCTGACCCAAATAACCGTGATTACTTGGAGAACTTTCCCGATACCGGAAGAAATTTCATGAAACGCGTTAAGATCCTCGACTGCTCGGTCGTGCGGAAAAAAAAGGCCTGATTGCGGTGGCGTACGTGCGAACTAAATATTTTAAACTGCTGGGTGTGTAAATTGGTTAATGAAAAATTCCCTGAAATGCTTCACCTTGCTATTTTTCTCAGCAGATATAGCAGCACTTCATTAAACTGTCTTGATCTGCCAACACCTTCAAACGTAACGTTATGCTAGTTACGAATTCGGTTACAAATTGTTAATTTGAATACTTTTTTGTTGCCTGTATTATGGTTTCTATTACACGTTTACTAACGATAAATAAACAAATGTTAATCACAGGTGTTCAATGTTTTAGAATGAAAAAGTATTGAAATATCATGTATAATTTGTATTCGACAATGTTTAATTTCAGAAATCTCAGCCAAAGTTAAAATTATATCTGTTATTTAAGTAACAAATTTGTTACTTGATAATCAATTAAAGTAACTTATAAATAATTAGTTAAATTTAACTTAAGGTACACGATAAAATATATTATACATAATTTGTATTTGACAATGTTTAATTTCAGAAATCTCAGTTAAAGCTAAAATTATATCTGTTATTTAAGTAACAAATTTGTTATTTGATAATTGGTTAAAGTAATTTCTAAATAATTAGTTAAACTTAACTTAAGGTACACGATAAAATATATTATACATAATTTGTATTTGACAATGTTTAATTTCAGAAATCTCAGTTAAAGCTAAAATTATATCTGTTATTTAAGTAACAAATTTGTTATTTGATAATTGGTTAAAGTAATTTCTAAATAATTAGTTAATTTAACTTAACGGTACACGATAAAATATACATAATTTGCATTCGACAATGTTTAATTTCAAGAAATCTCAGCTAAAGCTAAAATTATATTTATTATTTAAGTAACAAATTTGTTATTTGATAATCAATTAAAATAATTTCTAAATAATTAATTAAATTTAATTTAAGGTACACGATTAAAGGGAAGCCCCTACGTGTACGAGCCCCCACAAATTTCGTTGCACAACAATTAAGCCTTAGACCAACTTAACTTCATCTAACCCGAACCTAATTAAAGCTTCAACTTTGCTCGAAGCTTTAACAAGCGAGCTTTCCCGTTAAAGCGTCAAACTACCGAAGAGCGAACCGAATAACGGTTTGGTTCGCTTTAAAAATGTGCGAAAGAGGACGGGCGACGGAAGAAGTCGATCAAGTACGCGAAAAATTTGTCGGGGTGGGTAACCGTGTTCGGTGAAAAAAGAGAATTATCCTGAAAGCCGGCGCCGGTCGGTCTCACTGCGAACGCGTTTAATGCTAATCAGGGGATTAACGGCCGCCGGGGATCGATGGCGCCCAAAGCGAACGAAAGCGAGAAGAATTCGCGAACGATCGTTTCTTTTAACCGTTCGACAGGTAAAAGTGATAATTCTGCGCGCACAAAGGGGTTAATAAACGATTCTAGCGGAGCACACTGGGATATTTGCCCTGAAAAGCCGGACAAAACTCTTTCTGTATTCATTCGATCTTTAAACTGACGTAACTTCGCTAAAATTTATCCAAATTGGATGAAATAGAGACGATTTTTAAGTTAAAGATTTCTAGTTTTTCATGGTATGAAGAATTTTTATAGAAATGACTGTTCAATTCGTTTTTTATTCTCGTTTTTTCGTATTTCTTTTTTATCTTAATTGCGAACAATATTTTTATGCTTTTCATTTTCAACTTTTTGTAAATTAACTTTAACCCTTTGCTATTCGACGCCTTTTTTCGCTCGGATGAACCAACAATTCGAGACGATTTCGGCTATATTAACACTAGATTGCCGGTGTGAGTCAATTTGACTCACTAATGATTTTGTCAAGTTCAAGTATCATGTGAAAATATGCTTAAAAATATAGTATAAATTTACCAAAAAGGTTTTGGATTTATGGAAAACAGTTAAAAATTATTAATAAGTCGATACTCGGTCAGAAAACGAGTTTCATAAAAATCTAGTTTTTCGATGAATCTCAGTGTTTTATGAATATGTAAATGAGAAAAAGAAAAGTAAAATATGCTTAAAAATATAGTGTAAATTTGCCAAAAAGGTTTTGGATTTATGGAAAACAGTTAAAAATTATTAATAAGTCGATGTTCGGTCAGAAAACGAGTTTCATAAAAATCTAGTTTTAGTTTCTTCGATGAATCTCAGTGTTTTATGAACATGTAATGAGAAAAAGAAAAGTAAAATATGCTTAAAATATAGTGCAAATTTACCAAAAAATTTTGGATTTATGGAGAACAGTTAACAAATTATTAATAAGTCGATGTTCGGTCAGAAAACGAGTTTCATAAAAATCTAGTTTTTTCGATGAATCTCAGTGTTTTATGAATATGTAAATGAAAAAAAAGAAAAGTAAAATATGCTTAAAAATATAGTATAAATTTACCAAAAAGGTTTTGGATTTATGGAAAACAGTTAAAAATTATTAATAAGTCGATACTCGGTCAGAAAACGAGTTTCATAAAAATCTAGTTTTTCGATGAATCTCAGTGTTTTATGAATATGTAAATGAGAAAAAGAAAAGTAAAATATGCTTAAAAATATAGTGTAAATTTGCCAAAAAGGTTTTGGATTTATGGAAAACAGTTAAAAATTATTAATAAGTCGATGTTCGGTCAGAAAACGAGTTTCATAAAAATCTAGTTTTAGTTTCTTCGATGAATCTCAGTGTTTTATGAACATGTAAACGAAAAAAAAGAAAGTTGGTACATCATTCCTCAGACATTTAGCTGCTACGAGAAACAAAAGTTGTACGATTTAGATGAAATTTTTGAAATCGACTTTTGTCCGACTTTTCGAGGCAAATATTCCATTGTGCGGAGCGATGGATATCGCTAATCGATCGCTGCGATTAATACCAGAGCACGATGTCGCAGGCTCAAGCATAAACATTATTGTAGCATTAATTTTTGTTTGAATTTGCATACCCCGGTGCTCCCGGGCTCGGTGAACTTCGTGCAAACCGGCGTACGTACACGTGAAACTGCATTTCATGCTCGTTGACGAAGTTTCCTGCCGCGCTACCGAAACCTTTCGCACGATTCCCATGAAAATAGTAATAATACCGGGGTTACAGTTAATTAAATTCCCGAATTCCCGTCGGGGCACGTACATTATTTGTGTTTCGATCGGGCTCGTTTTCTAATTTCAAGCAATTTCCCTGTTTAAACACGCACGGTCGAATGGCGGAACGTTTATTTGTGAAACGTACGGAATCTTATGTGTGTATAATACAGCGGAGGTTATCGAAAGCAATTTAAGAAGTTTTTTGTTATTGTTTCAACAGAGAGTGAGAACAGTAGTTATTTCAGACGAAATATGGTAATGTAAAATGATATAAAACTTCGTTTTAATTTATGGTAGTAGTGTTTATGAGCTTATTCAAATTTTATTAGATTCCGAGTTTTCCCCGTGTAAAACTACGATTTGTATTTAGTATTCTTTTTTATCTCAATTTATTTTCAATTTGCATTAATTAACACGTTCCCTGCCGGACACTTTTTTTAAGACTTTCCGTTCAGGCCAGCGTGGGGCGTATACGCCCCACATTTTTTTTATGGTTGACACAAGCATGTTTTTTGTGGTATAATACACAATATTTCAGTAATTTAAAACCATACATTTAAAAGAAAGGCATATCTCTTTATAAATTTAAACCAGAAAAGCGATCATTTTTATTTTATTTGACAAAATATTGTTAAAAATATGCCTTTTTTTAAAGGCTTTTTTCCGGCGTGGGAGGAAATTTTACCATGGGGTGTACACCCCCCCCCCCCCCAGTTTTTTGATGGTTGACACAAACATGTTTTTTGTGGTATAATACACAATATTTCAGTAATTTAAAACTATAAATTTAAAAGAAAGGCATATCTCTTTATAAATTTAAACCAGAAAAGCAATCATTTTTAGTTTATTTGATAAAATATTGTTAAAAATATACCTTTTTTTAAAGGCTTTTTTCCGGCGTGGGAGGAAATTTTAGCGTGGGGCGTATACACCCCACATTTTTTTTATGGCCGACACAAGCATGTTTTTTGTGGTATAATACACAATATTTCAGTAATTTAAAACCATAAATTTAAAAGAAAGGCATATTTCTTCATAAATTTAAACCAGGAAAGCAATCATTTTTAGTTTATTTGATAAAATATTGTTAAAAATATACCTTTTTTTAAAGGCTTTTTTCCGGCGTGGGAGGAAATTTTAGCATGGGGCGTATACGCCCCACGCGGCAGGGAACGTGTTAAACGACTTTTACGAATAAACCTGTTTTTGAAACATTAGTGAACAATTTTAAAGGATGCTGTACAAGTTGTCTTGTCCCTTTCAAAGCAAAATTGAAATAACAGCCGTTCAGATCGACGACGATTCACCGGGTTCACAAACAATACATCGCAAACTGTGAGGCGCGCTTAAGTTTCTCGTTCCTTTGGCCGCCATTCTGTTCAGTTTTGACAAAATTACGTCGTCTCACTGACGTTTTCAACGTCGGGCGGGCGTTTTCGACGGGAAACTCTGAGAGGGCCCGGGCCGGTGTTTAAGACGTAACTCGATTCATTCGGAGTTTGTTGAATTCGCGTTAAGCTCGAACAATTTTGATACAGTGTAATTGAATTGCAAAGAGTCGAGGCACAATGGCTGTCGCTCTCCGTTGCTGGCAATCGACTCGGAGAGCTCCTTTATCGCGAACGCCGCTCGCCGATGCAAGTTTAATAATTTTAGTTTGCTGGAACACTTCTGAATAATGCACCCTATACATATATTATTCAGTAATTTAATGATCCTCCTGCAGACCTTTGTTGTTGCACTGTTTCGCTTAAGTTGACGCGTGAGAATACGTAGGGGTAGCATGTAATACCTTATTATAATTGGTGTTAAGTTCGACATTGGTATTTACTTTGACTTACTTTTCGCGTGTAATGTAATTAATGGTCTTGTTCATTGTCCTCAATTGTTGGAATCCTTTAAGTTCACCACGTCTCTCATAGCTATTCGTCATCGTACTCTTATGTTAGAGGAATCTCATACCACGCTGTACGGTACTAACTATCTTTACCGATACTAATATTTCTTCCTTCCTTAAAAAAAAAGACTAATCAAAAGTAATTGCCTTGACACTATTCTAAGGAATATAAATATTTATTGTAACCCCATTGACTTCTTTTCCACTCACGCTAGCCTTAAATCTCAATTGTTGCGTTGTTTAAACCCTTATGATTAAGCTGTATTTTTTTCTATGTACCATAAAGGGTTTTCTCCCGTAAATAAATAAATAAATAAATAAATAAGTAAATAAATAAATAAATGATCAAATAAATAAATAAATAAATAAATGAGCAAATAAATTAATTAATTAACAAATAAATAAATAAACAAACAAACAAACAAGTAAATGAATAAATAAATGATTTATATGTGTTATCGTAATACATTAGATTGCTGAAAGTTCACTGTGAAAAATTCCTTTGAACGTCTGTTTCCTTCAAACCGTACATTTTCTATATTAATTATAAAATTAGCGAATCAATACCGTTTACACAGATTTCTACGAATAAGAACAAACGATTATAGATTTTTTCTGAAAGTGATAAAGGAAGTTGAAGGATCGAAGACAGTGTGCAGAGGGTGAAATTATTTGTTTGTGAAAAATACGTAATATTGTAGGGATGATAGATTGACACACGTGGAGAATTTAATTTATGTAATAAATTATAACGTGGCATGGTGACAAACGTTCAAAATGTGATTTATTTTTAATACCTTTTCTTCTCCATGAAATTTTTATTTTATACTTTATTATAAACACTCTTTTTTTCTTTAGAAATCCCTCTTAGTCATCGTTTACAATGAAGTTTAATTTTTGAAAGCTAAAATAGTAATTATAGACCGAGAAGAAGTAAAGCTAGAAAATTCATTAGCATAAATCTTGGAACAGAAAACAAAGGGACACGTGAAAACGTTACAACACAATTCCCGTCAGTTTTCAGAAAACTTTGGTAACAATGCTACGAACATCCTCGCAAATTACACGAAAAGCTACAAAACAGAAGCATTTCACATTAGCACCAAAAATTGCAGGTTTCCGAACTCAATTAGTATTGGAAATATTTCGCCGACATTACCAATAATCTCCATAAATTATTTTACAAGCATGTAAACGGGAAAATATTTCATCGAAATGCGCGAGGATGTATTATTACGTCGAATATGAAAAAGCAAATGGCTTCTATATTTAAAATCCAATAATACGTTTCCCGATTTACTGGCTCCATTATTTCGAACAAATCAAACAAAGAAAAAAAAAAAAAGAAAGATTTCCATTATTATTTTACGTGTGACGTGCAATGATCGTACGAAATCACGAGGGAGGGTTGAAAACAAACAGAAATGTATTTATATCAAGTAAAGTGAAAGCTGTAGCGTTTTTTTTAGAATATTTGCAACGAATTCACAACATTTCTGTAGTACCTGACAAAATGATGGCGCATTCCATGATTTTCAACGCATCTCCATTAATTTCAAGAGTAATTTTTGTGTACATCCGCATGGAAAAACGTAAAACGTTATAATCGGTGGAGTAGTTTAAAAATATAAGAAATGTAAATATATAAAAATACAAGCGTATGAAATGAAGAAAACATAATTATTAGTATTTTAGGATGTTATGATCAGGCGTGAATGCAGGTGACAACACTGACTAAATATTTATTTACACTTAACATTTAACAATTAAAAGATAACAATATTACGAGAAGTGCAGAAGTGGATAGACGGGTTGCTAACTGCTAACTGGTCATTTTTGGTGTCTTCGTTCCGGCTGCTGCCAGAAAAGGGGTGAAAAAATTCCAGAAACTTGGGAAGGGGGCCAGGGAACATCCCTGGGACCATTCCGTTACGCCGACCCGGCAATGATGATCATTAGGCTTATTTTATTATCGCTGGTGTAGGGACGGTTATAATATCTACCCTACAGTATTTATATTTTATGAAATTTTCGAGATATATAGAAATACAAGCGTGTGAAATGAAGAAAACGTAATTCTTAGTATTTTAGGATGTTATGATCAGTCGTGAATGCAGGTGACAACACTAACAAAATATTTATTTACACTTAACAATTAACAATTAAAAGATAACAATACTACGAGAAATGCAGAAGTGCATACAAGGGTTGCTAACTGCTAACTGGTCATTTTTGGAGTCCCCGTTTTGGTCGCTGCCAAAAAAGGGGTGAAAAAATTCCAGAAACTTGGGAAGGGGACCAGGGAACATCCCTGGGACCATTTTTTTTTTCTCGTGGAGGAAATTTTTCGAAAGGTACCCGGTCACCCTGGGGGGGGGGGGGACGAAGTTATGTAGGATTTTTATCTACTAAAACCTCCACGGAGGCCTACTACAGCGAAATGGGGGAGCACCGGGAACTCTGAAAGAACGCTTCCAGTACTCCCCCTCAAATCCCTGGGATCATTTAGTTACGCCGACCCGACAATTATGATTACCAGCAATAATGATCATTAGCTTATTTTATTATCGCTGGTGTAGGGACGTTTATAACACTAGAACTACCAGATCAGTCAGAATGACCAATTGGTGATTACTCATAGCAGCCTTATAAATTCACAGTTGTAAAGCTTCTAAAATTAACTATGATTTTCTACAAAAGATATGAATAAAGATTTGTTTTCTAAGCATTCGGTATTTTTTCATGAAATCTTCAATTTGATTTTTTCCATGCAAATAAGTACACTTTAATCGTCGGTAGTTCTAGTGATAATATCTACCCTACAGTATTTATATTTTATGAAATTTCCGAGATATATAGAAATACAAGCGTATGAAATGAAGAAAACGTAATTATTAGTATTTATATTTTATGAAATTTCCGAAATATTTAAAAATACAAGCGTGTGAAATGAAGAAAACGTAATTCTTAGTATTTATATTTAACGAAATTTCCGAAATACATATCATGTTGCCGATTTTTATGCGTTTGCAGAAAACTTTAATGCGCTAAACAGTAGAACATGGGCTCGTTTTCCTCTGACAATTGGTCTGACGTGTTCTAGCATGAAATGTTACTCTAGGAACTTTCGTGGAAGCAGCAACACGCTTAAAATAGGCGTATTCTAGCGACGGTTGGAGCCGTGCGAATTCTGACGACAGAAATAAACGTTCTGACTATGCCAGAGGAGGCTGGCGTAACACACGGATGCACAGAATTAATGGTTTGCTGTAAAACGCATCATTTGCCGGAGGAAACGCGTCGATCGAACGTTCGGTTCTCGCGATCATCGATAAAACTGCGCTTTTTTTCTGCTCGTGCCGCTGCAAATAAGCGCTCATGCGTCGGAAGAAATCAAAATAAACGCGAACGCTTGATGACGAAATCGTTAAATATTCGAATATAGATTTTTCCGAAGAGATTACTGGTATTGACGTGGCGGATAGTCAATAAAAATGAAACGCGGTCGGGATTTTAAATTATTAGAACGATGGCTAGATTAAAATGTCAACCTAAAAGTGTTGAATCTCTTGATGTGTTATAATCGGTGGAGTAGTATAAAAATATAAGAAATGTAAATATATAAAAATACAAACATATGAAATAAAGAAAATATAATTATCAGTATTTATATTCTATGAAATTTCTGAAATATATAGAAATACAAACATATGAAATAAAGAAAATATAATTATCAGTATTTATATTTTATGAAATTTCTGAAATATATAAAAATACAAGTGTGTGAAATGAAGAAAATATAATTATTAGTGTTTCCATCTTATGAAATTTAAGAAATGTATAGAAATAGAAACATATGAAATAAAGAAAATATAATTATTAGTATTTATATTTTATGAAATTTCTGAAATATATAAAAATACAAACATATGAAATAAAGAAAATACAATTATCAGTATTTATATTTTATGAAATTTCCGAAATATATAGAAATAGAAACATATGAAATGAAAAAATATATAATTATTAGTGTTTCCATCTTATGAAATTTAAGAAATGTATAGAAATAGAAACATATAAAATGAAAAAATATATAATTATTAGTGTTTCCATCTTATGAAATTTAAGAAATGTATAGAAATACAAACATATGAAATAAAGAAAATATAATTATCAGTATTTATATTTTATGAAATTTCCGAAATATATAGAAATAGAAACATATGAAATGAAAAAATATATAACTATTAGTATTTATATTTTA
>JAOPTO010001679.1:0-13829 GCA_033822845.1 Tetrapedia diversipes
GACATGGTTTAGCCAAATTCAGGATTTTGTATCAGGAGAACATGATAGCGAAGGAGGTGGCACTAATTTTTCTGGGGTTCGCGACAAGGTTTAGCCAAAATCAGGATTTTGTATCAGGAGAACATGATAGCGAAGGAGGTGGCACTAATTTTTCTGGGGTTCGCGACATGGTTTAGCCAAATTCAGGATTTTGTATCAGGAGAACATGATAGCGAAGGAGGTGGCACTAATTTTTCTGGGGTTCGCGACATGGTTTAGCCAAAATCAGGATTTTGTATCAGGAGAACATGATAGCGAAGGAGGTGTCACTAATTTTTCTGGGGTTCGCGACATGGTTTAGCCAAATTCAGGATTTTGTATCAGGAGAACATGATAGCGAAGGAGGTGTCACTAATTTTTCTGGGGGTTCGCGACATGGTTTAGCCAAATTCAGGATTTTGTATCAGGAGAACATGATAGCGAAGGAGGTGGCACTAATTTTTCTGGGGTTCGCGACATGGTTTAGCCAAATTCAGGATTTGGTATCAGGAGAACATGATAGCGAAGGAGGTGGCACTAATTTTTCTGGTTTCCGCGACATGGTTTAGCCAAATTCAGGATTTTCTATCAGGAGAACATGATAGCGAAGGAGGTGGCACTAATTTTTCTGGGGTTCGCGACATGGTTTAGCCAAATTGAGGATTTTGTGTCAGGAGAACATGATATCGAAGGAGGTGGCATAAAATTTTTTTGGGGTTCGTGACATGGTTTAGTAGCCAAATTCGGATTTTTGTATCAGGAGAACATGATAGCGAAGGAGGTGGCAACTAACTTTTCTGGGGTTCGTGACATGGTTTAAGCCAAATTCAGGATTTTGTAATCATGAGAACATGATAGAGCGAAGGAGGTGGCACTAATTTTTCTGGGGTTCGTGACATGGTTTAGCCAAATTTAGGATTTTGTATCAGGAGAACATGATAGCGAACGGAGGTGGCACTAATTTTTTCTGGGTTCGCGACATGATTTAGCCAAATACCAGGATTTTGTATCAGGAGAACATGATAGCGAAGGAGGTGGCATAAAATTTTTTGGGGTTCGCGACATGGTTTTAGCCAATTGAGGAGTTTTTCCAGGAGAACATGATAGCGAAGGAGGTGGCATAAATTTTTCTGGGGTTCGCGACATGGTTTAGCCAAATTCAGGATTTTGTATCAGGAGAACATGATAGCGAAGGAGGTGGCACTAATTTTTCTGGGGTTCGCGATATGGTTTAGCCAAATTCAGGATTTTGTATCAGGAGAACATGATAGCGAAGGAGGTGGCACTAATTTTTCTGGTTTTCGCGACATGGTTTAGCCAAATTTAGGATTTTGTATCAGGAGAACATGATAGCGAAGGAGGTGGCACAAAATTTTTTGGGGTTCGCGACAAGATTTACTCAAATTCAGGATTTTGTATCAGGAGATCATGATAGCGAAGGAGGTGGCACAAATTTTTCGTTTTTGATACGAATTCTACAAGTCCTAGCGTCATTTTTTATTTAATGGTATAATGTTTGTTTTATTGCAACGTAGTGTTAAGTGAGATGGTATATGAAGTAGGTTTTTGGGTATGTGTAGGGTTGTAATAGAATAATTCGTATTGTTTTTAAAAGATGTTTTATTTAGAACTTCATTACATTTTATTAGCGATTACGTTATGTATCGCACCGATTACAATGATATTTTCTCATTTTCGTGGCAGTTTCTGTAAAATGATACAGAATTACAGACAGTATTGCGTACGAATCTATTTGAAATACTGCTTGTAACTGTTGCATTTATTTAGGCGTTGAATTTGTTTTATTGTATTTCCACTTATAAGTTGCAAGAAATCCTTGCGAAGAATGTCCACTGTCGTTTTCCACAGTGATCGTCCACGTTAAGTCGTATTTTAATCTCGAATCGATGAACGGGTTCCGTGTCAGCGTTGCCTGGCGCCAGATGCGATGCAACACAAACTGGAGCACAAAGCGTGCGTACGGGCTGGCCGGGTAATTATACACGAGATTAATGAGCGGCTGCTCTGTTTGCCCCCTGTCCATTGCGAAGTTTACGTTGTTCCACGAACGAACGAACCAAACAGGTTCCCCGTAGATGTTCTTCCGAACCAGTGGCGTAGCTTGGAGTGGTCCAAGGGGACGGTCTAACTCGTGCTGCACATTTCACATGATACGCAATTTTAATAATCAGATCGGAGAACAATTTAACAACACAACATACGAATGGCATAGGTTAACGTCAAAATTTCTTACCTTCAGTTATATTTTTGGTGTATACTGAGGGCGGCAGGGGGTGGCAAACACGTGAACAACCACCCCTGTCAGTGAAAGCTCCATGACTACTACGCCAGCATCCGAAACTTCCTGGAAAGTAGAACCGGGATTCTCCGAATACAGTATTGTCCAAATATATGTCACTCGTTTGGAACTGATGACAATGAGTCAGAATACATATCCGGGGAGGTGATTGTCCACGAATTGACCGATGTTATCCAATTCCGACTCGTGCAACTGACATATATAAGAGAAACACAAAAAATATACATGAAATGAGAAGAACAAGTTATATACGAACAGTAGATACTTAAATTAAAAACTTACCTTCAGTAAGTAGTTTCACGAAATGGTAGGGATAATTCGGTGACACGTAACTGGACATTACTGTAATCAAATAACCGATTAGGTGGATACTTACGTCACGAGGTGTTTATGATTCATCACACATCAGATATCTGAATTTCCCTCTTAAAATAATCTGTATATCCAAACAGCTGTTACAAGACTATTCAAGTCATAAAAAAATCACGCCCAAGCTTTTTTATTTTTTTCGTTCTTTATTTCGTTTATTATCCAAATTATCCAGACATTTTTAACCATCCAGATTATTCCCTTACAAATCGAAGCATTAAAATGTTTCGATTATCTGGATAATTAAATCTGGCCCGGTTCGCCCGGACCACTTAAAAAGGACGCACTTAAAAATATTGTTCCGACTCCGCCTAGAGCGTCTCGAGGTTACGTTAAACGTCCTCTCCCTGAAATTCGGCCTCCGCTCTCTGTAGCCAGGGTTCGGGCTCGTTCCAAGGGCGTGGACTAAGTAGCCCGTCGACCGTCGTTTATTCTCCGTTAGCCCTCTTCCCTCGCCTCTTTTTTCCCTCGCTCGTTTATTTCCCCTACCCTTCTTTTTTCGTTAATTGCGCCCCGAACGGAGCCCGCGCTGGGCCACGCTTCTCACCTGTTGCAAACGTATAAATATTACACCGGCCAGGCTTGTGCCGGTTGCCTACGATTCGCCTAGTTCCATAAACCAGCCAGATAATCATCGTGTCTGTCGCGCCCGCGCGTCCAAACGACTCGAGCCGAGCTGTTTGTTCTCGTCGACAGACGCATTCTAACCGAAAATTTACCCCTCGCGCCGGAACGAAGGTACTCGATCGTCGAAATGGCCGATACCAATCTCATAAATTTTTTGACGGAAAGGATCGAACGGTTTTGTTTATAAATTGCAGCATTATTTGTTTAAGTTTTAGTGAATTAGTATTTTATAAAGTTTAAGTAAATTTTAATACAAATAAATCCTGGTACCATTTAATTTAGAGAGTTGGAAATGTCTAAAGGTGGATTTATTCAACCACTGTGTGTTATAATAGAAGGATCCAGGTATTTGAACATAAAAATCAAGCTAAGTTTTATCTGGATTATTTAAATTAAATCAAGTACATGAAGGTTCAACCTTACTTAATTGTATTAAGTTTTAATAATAATTTGTTTGGATAAAGTAAAAAATAATCAAGATCATTATAAAAATTAAAAGAAAAAAGAATGTCAATTTATTTCAATAACTTATGGTGATTTGGGAGGAATGATGGGAGAACAAGGAAGTTGTGACTTTAATGCTGTAATTATTTTAGTTTAATAAAGTAATGTATGATATTTATGTTTCCTATTTTAGACTGTACACTTTATAATTGATACGTGTTCACGGTTCGACCGACGGAACGAAAGTGAGTATTTCATCGCATATCGTCTTCAATCTGTTAAAAGAGATCGGTATTAAGAACTCGTTTCACGCTATACGAATCTCCCTATTTCGTTCGATTGACAATCTAAATACGAGAAGTCGGATGCGTCATAGCCAGCCACAAGAAACTGGAATAGAATCGAATAAGCGGAGCTGGTGGCATTAATAACGGCGAAAGACGTACGAAGGAGGCTCTATTTTCCTCGAGGACGTAACATCGTTCCCCTTCTTCGTGTAACGCGATCGCTGCAAGAAATATTGACGTCAACGCGGTACGATTGGCGTACCTATCGTCCCCCGATATCGGATCGGAGATAGACACTCCGGGGCAACGGGCCTAATTAAACTTTCACGATAGGGGCCAGGTATCCCCCGAATCGTTTCTAATCTTCACGATCTCCGAGCTCGTTTCGCCCGAGTCCGAGCGCCAGATCTAATCCATCTATTTCCAAGCAGTCCTCCCTCCTCTTTCACCCTCTCTGTTTCCTCTGTTCGATTCTTACCGGTTGCCTATAGTTGTTTTCCAACGATGTGCACACTGGTCCGTCAATAAGCGGGATGCATTATTGACTGAGTGTCTGGAACAGAATCGGTTAACAGGCCGACCGCCATCTTGTCGGTCATCCGCGGCCGGAGTTTTATATTTTTCCTAGGGGAATACACATGCTTGTGAATTCAGTGCAAGAGACGAATGCGTGAAATAAGTTTTAGATAATCACAAAACGTTATGTATTCCCCTTGATATTCCTGAAAAAAAAGCTTATAAAATATTTCGCGAGTATTTCGAACGAGAACAATCGATGCTACGAGTACGACCCAATACCGAAACATATTTCGTGAAATTGAACCAAATAGGATACACTATTCAATTTTCACCCTGAAATTTTAGCTATCCAAGAACATTTCTTATTTTTCCTGGAATCCGCTGAAACCCTGCAACCACAGAACTGTTGCCAGATTACAGTTACCGCGTTACGCGAAACTTCCCCGATAACTAACCTTACGCTATTACGATAACTAAACCCCTCGCAGCCATCGTTCAATCCCTTCCGACGAGCCGGGTTGGCCCGTTCAGAAATCGTCGTACGTCGCACAACCCTGCATCGCGTCTATTAGCGAGGGAGAGTTTCGCGATAGGGACCCAGGTATCTCCCGAATCGTTTCTAATCTCTCCATCTTCGCTGTGCGACGTCGAGAGAGACCGGCTTGTTTTCCCCGAATCTGTCTCCCCTGTTGGAACATGTAAATTATAATGGCAATTTGCGACGTCTACCAATGATTAGCGGTGACTCTGTTGTCTTTCTTATATGCATTCGGTCGCTATTGTGCCGACAGTTTAAGAATATAGTTATATCCTACCTATGTGCTTATACACAGTGCTCGGACGAAGTTGGGAGAAAATTGAAGGGGTGACTCTATGCAACATTCTAAGACGAAAATCAAGAGTAACAATATTGCGTTTGGCGCTTTGTTTATTAGTTACAAGCAAATAAAACACGAGCTTTCTTACGCCTGAGAGCAGGCAAATGGGGCGACGTTATCTGCCGTGTTGCTCCATTTGCCTGCTCTCAGGCGTAAGAAAGCTCGTGTTTTATTTGCTTGTAACTAATAAACAAAGCGTCAAACGCAATATTGTTACTCTTGATTTTCGTCTTAGAATGTTGCATAGAGTCACCCCTTCAATTTTCTCCCAGCTTCGTCCGAACAACCTGCATAAAGTGTTGCGATAAAATATATATTGAAAGCTGGTTAATCACCCTCCTAAATCTAACATCCCCTCGCCCACCATCTTGCAACAAATCTCCTCCGTTGTTCCCCCGCAACCATCCATTTCCTGTCCCAGGGTCCTGGTGGCGCGCAGGCCCGTGTCAGGATCACTGTATCAGATTTCCGATGGCCACGGCGGCGCGGCATACGTACTCTCGGCCGAAGGTAGATTAGATTTTAATAATGCAATTTGGGTTTACGGCGGTGCGCATAGGAGGCGCGAGGGACGGCGAGGGGCACGGGCAGAGGGTTTGCATTGGTCCGAGTGTAAAACGAGCCGGTTTTCGCCCGGAGGAGGCAAACCAGCCATGGACCTACGGACTGGTAATTGTTGGAATTTGATTGGGCCTGTGCCTTGGCGCAGCCAGCAACCGCATGCAGCCCTCTCGATTCTACGTGTGTATGTTTCTAACTCTCTCTTTCTCTCTCACTCTCTCTCTGTTGGCATCGGTTGTGAGTTGAAATGTCCCCGGGCTGTTCGCGGAGCTGCGTGCGAATGCGAATTTCAGGGCTTTCCGGCGAAATTGATAATGGAGAGTCGAGGCCTTGAAGGGGGGGAGGAGTTAGAGGTTCGAGGGGTTGAAAAGGTGCAGTTGCAGCTGTGGGGATCGTACGGCGATCGCGTGTTGCCGGTCGAGGGAGGGTTTGAGACATCGGTGCGAAAGCTGGGCACGTTTCGTTTCTAATTATCAGTAAAATAGAATTTCTATGATTTAAGGTATCAAGTTGAAGGTGAAAGCTTGAAATCGCTTTCAAATTCACAGCCATAGTTAGATTTGTTCCTAATCTTTTTTTTCGATTTCGATCTTTGCGTCTCTTGCAGTTCTAGACTAATTTCAAACTTTCCGCCTGGTTTGTACGAGTCATTCTTGTAAACAGAGCTAATTAAGTTTACATTAAACAAAATTGTCGTGCAAACACGAAATCATATCGCTGGACCGAAATACAATTTAACCTTCGTTAAAAAATGATACCGATCGAATAAACGCTTCGTGCCAAAAGCTGCACGCTTAATATTTGTACAACAGCACGCACCAATTTTCGCAGTGAATTTAAGTTAACAGCATTACCCAGCGAATAAAATTGGAAGAATGCTCTCGCTTCCATTACAATATCCGCTAAACCAATATCGCCGTGTAAATATATAATGCCGAGTTGTCCAACGTCTATTCTTGGACACCACGGAATCTATACGTTCGCCTTTCTCAACACAATCATAAAAATAGGGCACACGTATTATTTGTTCTCAATCATTCTAATATATTTAGACGTGTCCTTAATATATTTAGACGCCACCTATCAAAAATCGGCACGAATTTTACGGACAACCCAATATTTACTGGCTTCTTTCGTTTCTATCATTTCCTTGCTCCCTTCATTCCCTATCCTACCCTTCCTATCCCCTTTCTACGCCCTTCCTCGTTCCAACTCTTCTCTGCCTCCCCCCTCTCTGACGAGAAAGAGGCTACCCCGCCCTTCCCGATTAAATTACGCTGAATTATTAAAATATGATAATCCCCGGCAAATTGCGAGGCCAGATGAACCTGTACCCTTCGTTAAAAACGTCATCGGGCTTGTTAAGTCGATATTGATGTGGCGGTGATTGGGAGCAGGTAGCGAGATAAATTACCACACCTTGGAAATTTGTAATTCAAAGGATCCGGACTTGTGTCCGCGCAGCGCCACGAATTCGGTTGTGCCATACGGTGTAAAAGAACGCGACTTGAATTATTCTTATTTCGAATTAACTTGTTTCCTTTCGGTTCAAAGGCAGTGGCAGGTATTTTGCGTATACACGTGTTTTTCTGAGCAGGTTCAATATTTTATTTTATCGCCATACTTGGTTTTTGCGACCGCCTAAAGTTACCGTTAAAGGATGGAAAATTTAATATGCTTGGACTTGGTTACAATGGGAATAAATGTACTGGCTACCCTTAAATTCAAGTAATTAATATCACTGTAAATTATAAGCATTCAAATTCTTGCAACAAAATAATATTCTATTAATTATTATTATTTATTAATACCCTAATATAAATTAGACTAAATTGTATGCAGCAATTTTAGCCATGCAAAATATATTCACAATCGGTTACATCTATAGCCTGTCCTTTGTACATAAGAACTATTAACGTCTATGTATTCTGTTCAGAAATTTGCATTTCGGATTAAACACCCCTCAACCGTCCATAAAAAAAACTGTAATCTTATTCTCGCTTGAAACGCATAAAACTGTTTACGGTCAGAATAATTGCATCAACCGTGTTCTCATTAACGCGAACAGAAAACGTGTGTCGGTTAACTCTTTCTCTAGCTCCTTATTAACTTTTAAGCGTGAATTATCATTAGCGTATCCATCTATTACTATCTAACATTGTATCGTAGTATAATTACCAATGTACTAATAAATAAATAAATAAATAAATCAGTCAATTTTTCAAACCCTTGCGGTTCTTCGCTACTGCTACGTACATTTATCGTACCCTTGACAAACGCAAGGGTGACTATTTCAATCCCTTTTGCACGAGTCCACGTACGACTGTCTGCACGTGCTCACGTGACTGAAAAAGTAACCACCTTGACCAGGTTTCCCCCCACCGTCAGCCTCTATCTCTGTTCCTGTGCCACTGCAAATAGATTCGTTCGATATCGATTGCCGGTCGAACCCGGGAATAAATTTTAGAAACGACTCCGGGAATTGCTGCTCCTAAATCTGATCTAAAATACTCTCGACCCGCTATGAGTTACCATAAATGTTTCCAAGCATACTCCTGAATATCGATACGCCGTAGACGTGATAACTGTTACCTGACAGTCCGTTTCAATTAATAACTAGGGCCTGTGCATCCATATTTTAGCGGTCTACCCGTATTTATGGGAAGTATCAAGGTTTCGTCTAAAGTTAGCCGCACGATATCCGAGAGAGAGTGACCTTAATCCTTAATTAGCGGATGAATAAGTCAAACTTTCTATGAAAGTCTTATGACCGTAAACAACGCTTTATTATCCCTCGCGAAATGATTTTCATTAGACGTAGCGAAACTGGAAGAAATTCTCCTAAACATTTCAAAACCAAATGCTCTCTCTTACAAATACTTAGCGAGTCAAGTAAATCATGCGACTCGCGAATTTTCAAATTGTCGTTAACTTTTAACAAGTTTTGTCGATAGCACATTCAGTACATTCCCTCTAAGCTTAGGAAAAAATTGGAGAATCTTACCAACAATGTTCTTTTCTGCACAAAACAGATTTACGAGATAAACGAGTCGGCAAAATATATGGTACACTCTTGCTAAAACCTCTTACGATCCTATTTGTATATTTAGAACAAAAATAAATTCCAACCCTTTCGCGCCACTCCCCTCAATCCATCCAACTCGCCCCTTTCGTGCCGCGAATTTCTCACCGACACCATCCTCCCCGACAAAGCGCTCACCCCAGGGTGTCTACGCCCGCTCACCCCAAGGTTTTCGCGCGTCGGCTGAAACCAGCAACCGGCTTACCTCCGCGAGCAAACCAGAAGCAGAAGGAAAAAAGAGGAGCAGGAAGACCCACGACTCCGACACCGCGAAAGGGCAACATGGAAGGGCGAAGGCGCGAGTGAGCGAAGAGGGGCTCGAACGCGCGCACGGGGCTCGCAGAAGGGAATAAGGGAGGCAGAGGAGCACAGAGAGAGGCGCAAGTGCGGTAGCGGCAACGGTCGGATAATTTATTATGGCATTACTCACCGGCGGACACCTCAATGGCCGATGGGGAGGGGGGGGGGGGGCCGTATGTGTGGCTCGCTCTCGTGTGTCCGCTGCCACCTCCTCGCATAGTTGATATTATTTACCCCTGGTACCAGGAGTTCAGGAGTGTGAGGCGTGTGGAGGGTGGGGTGGGGTGTTGGGGAGAGGTGGGGGGAGTGAGAGCGCCCGTCGAGGTGGGAGAGAATGCACCTTAGCCGCGGCCTTAGGTCCCGCAACGCATAGATCATGCGGCCCCGGTAGGTAGGTATATACCGGTTCTCGTGTCACGCGCGTCCAGCATTCGACTCTGCGAATTTGCAGACGCACGGCTGCCACGGGACAGAGGGACGAAACGAGGGGTGGGAGGACGCGGTTTCGTGGAAGCATCCGCGTTGGAGCGCAGCTTTACACGCGGATTTCGTTGGGCATTGATACGGACGGTGCTGGGCCGCGACTGAGATTAACCGACACGCGTGTTGCGCAATACGTCTTGTTAGCGGTGCAAGGGTGCACGCCTGTTGTGTGCTGTTGCTGTTGCTGCTGTATCCGGTCCGCTCGCGCAACTCGCTGAATTAAACGCAGGTCCTTCTTCGATGGACCGGTTCCGGCTGAGATCGCGCGATTCGTGGCTGCGGTTGTTCGAAACCGGGGGTGGGTTCGCTTTTGACGAACGATTTTTGCCGCGGTTGAGGGAATGACGTTGGTTTATCAACGATTGGGATATTTTTGACGGGGAAATGAATTGTATTATTTGGATGTTTAATATTTAATCGCTGCGGATTAGGCGCCGTTGAGAAGCTGAATTTTGGTGAGGTTTAAAATTACGTATAAAAGTGAAATGTTAATGTTCGATTAAATCCGTGGGGTGTTGAGAGAGTACCTACCATGTTTCCGAAGGATTTTGTTTTTAGTACACAACGCGTGGGAATTAAGGGCTTAAAATTGAATTTTTGATCGCTGTTAATGATTGCACTGCGAGCTATTCAATATTTCATTCTTTAGAAACAGGCGAAGGGATTTCGATAAAATTGCAGATCATAGGCTAGCCGAAAAAACAACCTTTCTGACGATTGGTTTAGGAGAGAAAAAACGATAAAACGTGTCGATCTCTGCAATAAAACTTTTCCCACGAAACGAAATTCCATTTATAAACATTTCGTTTCTTTCACCAAGATCCACCGTTTTAAAGTTACGAAAAAAACACCGAAACTCACATAATCATCCAGTCACGCACAACGAATATGTAATTAATTCACCTAGGATACTCAGAACAATACCAATAATCATCGAGCACCGTTTCATTAGCATCATCGACGCGAACCCTGGAAAACTTCATCGATCCTTCGTTTCATAAAAATTCCTCGATTCCCGGCCATCGTCGATCCCTTAACGTATGCAGGCCCCCCAACGCGACGAAAACGAGCAACGACCGCCGCCACCGCGAAACCGATAGATAATAAAAAGGAGCCCAGCGCGCAAGAAACGCGCGTCCCAGCCGAACTCTCATGAATAGCAAGTCATCGAGAGGCAGCGCGAAGAGGAGAGAAGAGGAGAGGAGAGAAAAAGAGGGAAAAGGGACACGGGAGTGTGGGTGAGTTCAGCCGGAGTTCCGAAGGAAACGTTTTACGATCGGTTCTCTATTTGTTTTTAAAAGGGACTCGTAAAAGGCCGGGCCCGTTCTCCCTCGCCCGTCGACTGCCATAAAATGGCCAGTGGGTGTGAAGGGCTGACAGGCCGGGTTATACGGACCATCAAGGTTGCACGATCTGTCATAGAGGGGCTTGGCGGGGCGGCAACCTGTTGCTTCATTGTTACCCCGGTGAAACGCTGTGTGTGCATGGTAGCCGTGCGTGTATAAACCGCCTTTCTCTCTGCTAACGGCCACACAGGAGGCTGTGTAATGTGTCGCGACTGTGTCGCGCATCCGGGCCGAGTCATTTTCGCGGCGGCCGCGCGACGAGAGGCTGTTTGTCATCGTCGCCGGCCGAAAGCGCGCTTAATTTCGTGCTCCACTCTGCTGGCGACCGTACACCACCGTGCAAAAGTTTGGGAGACGCCTCGCGCGCCGGTACAGTGGCCGACAAAAGTTTAGGACTGCCTGGACGGTTACGCGGAGAAGCGATTTATGGGAAGTCAAGTAATTTACAAGTAATTTAATAAATAATAGAACGCAACGCGTTTGTTAATCCTTTGAACGGTAACAATGCAACAGCCACATCACCATGCTACGAGCCACCCGCAGTAACGACATCACTGTTGCGTTTTTATATTTATCTTTCTAACTTTGTTGTTTATGTGTAACACAAATATTACGAATTAATCTTCGAAACGTTTCCCCTCGTTTTAATACTGCATCGCGGGCGGTTAACTTTATGAGTACTCAAAAAGTGCGAAAATTACTTAAATTTAAAATAATCATACCAGAACGTTGAAAAAAAGACTAACTCTTACACACGCGGTTAAACAATATTATCAGGGGCTTGTCTAAGCAATCAAATACACTTAACACGTTCAATGCCGGACCATTTTTTGAAGACTTTACGATTGAATAATGTGTTTGATTTACGGTACACCTTACAATTTTTCAATAATACAAAACCATGATAAAAATTTTTTTACAATTCTTAAAATTGTGTTTTTAAAATTGTGATTAGAATTTCATATATACAACATAATTGGATCGCCTTTAAATTTTAGACTTTTCCTCAAATATACGTATAATACATTTTTCAATATTCACGTCTTTTCTCATTGTTTACTTTCTGAGAAAAATTTGTCGTCTGTTGTACGTGGGAATGTCGCGGTAGGAATAGGTATACGTGAATTGTCGGTAGGAATAGTGTTAAATATTTGATATCAGCCGTTGAAAGACAATCTTCCCGACATTCGAAGGTTCCCCCTTGAATCCTGAAAGTGATCAAGATTCCGGTGTCACAAACGTTTCTTCGTAACCCCCGCGGCCACTTTCTAATCCCCGGTGTAATCCCCGATTCCCGAAGACAGTTTCTGTTAATACCACACCGACCCGGTGTGCCCGACGTAATCTCTTCGACGCCGGATCCTTCAGGGTTAGGTTTAATCTGAACGGGGGAACGGGCCCTGTCACGAGCATTAAAACACCGTACGTATAATCAGCGTCCCATATTAAAGTGCCCTGGCGCGTGACTAAAGCGCCGCGACGTCTAAGGCGACCCGGGTTCTCTTAAGAGGAAATTCCGATGATTCGTGGCCGGGGGGGGGGGGGGGGCGATTAAGCATTATCGGGACGAAGGTGAAAGTAGCCAATTTCATGGTGCAGTGAACTCAATAAAGAACACGGAATGCGTGTCCGGCGTGGCCGCGAAACGCAGGACGGCGTAAACGCGTCAGCGTGCGATATTTTTCTCCACGCTTGTTCGTTTTATAGAGCGGCACGTTGGCGAAGAATGTCGCCACTTTTATTGCGCTCGCAACCCCACCCCCCCGAACCCCGCGAGTGCTCGATTAACATTTCCAGAGACGTGCTTACTGTTGCGATATCGAGTTCGTAAGTTACGTTTAATTAACGATTGCGCAGGCGTACTCGGGAACGCGACAAAAGAACGTCAAGGGGCTCGTTATACGTTGTTGGCGAAGGGTGGTTTCAGGGGAGAAGTTTTTTCGGTCGCTGATAGCAGTGATATTAACCCCTTGACATACAACGACGTCTGGGACACGTCAAGATGTTTTGAAATGTTTCGTGTACTTTACAGAACTACTAATTTATTGGTTTACAATGTTACCTAATATATCAACCTGATTAACAGGTTCGTCGCCACGTCTGCCATATTTGGGTGACGTTCTTTTTCTTCAAATTAAATAGCATTTAAAATTGGAATTTTAAAAGGAATTCAATGGAATAAACATTAAAGTATAATTGATATATATATAAATATAAAATAGGTAAAATAAAAATAAAAATTGAAAATTTTTGCTACTCTTATATCTTTTTACCCCAGTTTTTTATACAATCGGATTTGGGCCCAGCGAGAAACTCAGCCGAATTACGCTGGGCGACGAACGTGTTAAATGTTATATAGCAATGCCTATTTTTAAATAAAACGATGCGTTTCTAACCTTGCATATGACTGACTGTTCAATTGAACTAAATTGAACAGTATTCTTCGGACTCGTCAAATTCCTTTTCTTTGTATCTCAAGGGATTTACACTCATTAAAAATTGTATCTTGGAAAAGCAGAAAATGCAGTTGATGCACTGTGAACAACACTAGTTCAAGACTAACTGATAACAAAAATAAATAGAATCAACGATAAC
>JAOPTO010001679.1:14093-42773 GCA_033822845.1 Tetrapedia diversipes
TTTATTTATTTATTTATTTATTTAATAAAACCCTTGAATTGTATAAAATTATAAATCATCCATATATATAAAAAGACATGTCCTGACTGACTGACTGATTCATCATCGCAGCGACTAAACTACCGAAACTAAAAACATGAAATTTGGACAATGGATTCGTTTTATGACATAGGCACTCACTACAGAAGGATTTTTTCATATTCCACCCCACCTAAGTTGTGTAACTCCTTAAATAGGAGTTGAAAGACTGTTTGAAAACCGTACTATGCTTTTTGATTAAAAATAAAGAATATTGTGTTTCAACGTTTTTCGAAAATCAATACCCAAGGGGGAAAAATAAGGGATGAAAGTTTGTTTGAAAATCCACCGATTTTGAAGCAAGTACTATAAAAAAAAAGACAGCTAGTGGATTATATTATAGTACGACAATGCCACAACTAAGAATTGCAATTACAAATTATCGAACAGACTGAATAATGAACGTTGGATCATGAGTGAAAAGGTCAATCACAGCAGTATGATAATTTGCTACAGATAGAATTCAATTAATAGGATCAGTGTTGGTAAATCTCGAAATTTTAGGATCTATTTAGGTCGAACTGTTAGTGGTCATTTAGATGGAAATATTGAAAATAATCTTATTGCTGGTCTCGAAATATTATAATCGACTTTACCTATGATAATAGGGTTATTTATGGCACCGTTGATGATCGTATGTAAAAACAATAAGTCACTAAGATAACCCTGCTATCTTTCAACGACATAATATTATAGCGACTGATGATACTTGAATAGTCATTGTCTCTGTTAGACATAGGAGTGCCCGTTTTAAATGCTAGATATCTTAACGTTTTATGCTTATACAACCATCTCACAATTCTTTTGATTCTTCTCGAAATTCAACCACCCTGCAGCTGAATTCTTTCAACTCTTTTATAGTTATTTGCTTGTGTTTCGCGCTAATTGAATGAGCGTTGAGATAACGGTGAACGATACCGAGGTTGAAAGTGAGTAATGTCTCTAATTAACGATTGCGCAATCGAGAGACACAGTTCGCTGACATTTAGCTCGCGTAGCCACAAAGAGGTACCTATGTAACTCCTTTGTCTTGTTCACATACGCGGCTGGAACCCATTCATTTTTTCCTTATTACATTCACGGTTATTTCATTCATCTCATTCATAACACGTCTTAATTGTACCCTCCATTGCCTCAACTTTCGCGTACTCGAAACGTTGTCCCCATAACGCTGGAACTACCGACGATTAAAATAAAGGTACCTAATTTACAACTGTATGAATCAAACTTAACACTAGGTTTACGTTAATTTGACGTAAACTAGGACCCGTCAATTTGTCGGATTTCGAACTTCATGAGCAAAATTTTCACAAACAATTACTATTATTCATAGTAATTTTTGCTAACTTTCATTAATGAAGCGATACAAATATATCCAAATCTATTATCTCAGTTCTCCAATTTCAAATTCTGTTCGATGTATACCTTATTCCTTGGTATATGTATATTGGAAATAGATATACAAGAAATGTCCGCAAATCTAATGTTAAACACATGTTATACAAAATATATGCTTAACATTAGAGAAAACAAATCTTTATTTACGCTTCTTAACACGTTCGTCGCCCAGCATGATTCGGCTGAGTTTCTCGCTGGACCCAAATCCGATTGCATAGAAAACTGGGGTAAAAAAATATAAAAACAGCAAAAATTTTAACTTTTTATTTTCATTTTATGTATATTATACTTCAATACTTATTCCATTGAATTCCTTTCAAAATTCCAATTTAAAATCCTATTTAATTTTAAGAAAAAGAGCGTCACCCAAATATGGCTGACGTGGCGACGAACGTGTTAAAGGAAATTATCGTAAACTTTCGGAAGTGCATCGCGATGAATTTATACAATCTCCATGGAAACGTCACGAATTTGCCATTTTGACCGTTTTGGTAGTTCCACTATTGTTAATGTTTATTTCGCTTGCGAATCGCAGCAAGAAACTGCTTCCCGCTCACGGGAACGGTGTTACATTTATTCGTACCATTTTATTTCAATAACGTTATTCGAAGTCTGATGTGTCGACAAATACAAGTGATAAAGAGCTCGATGTCCATATTTAATGATCCAGAACAGCGGAGGCTCGAAACCGGGGCGTGCATCAGGTAATGCAATATAATTTCTGGCCAACCGGTTACGCGAGCAACAAACTATTATTACATCATTTATATCATTACCGATACTACGCACACAATGTCCCACTTTAATCTCCGAATAGATGCTCGAAAATGTGGCAAATACGGAACATATGACGACCGATGTTCGCTATTAAACAGCCATTAGAAATTTAAGGACCAAATGATACATCGCCGCTATTCAAACTAATATTCAAACAGTGTCAACTATCGTATAGCTTAGCATTGCAAACGAATCGAAAATCTCCGCTGTTGAATCCGGTTATGATTCCAAATGATCTTGTTCGTAAAAATTTAAGCATCCAACGTACAAACCGCTAAATTAAATAGGAAAATTCGAGTGTTTAATAAGTTTAGAATAATTTCGACCACTTTACATTCGTTATAAAATTCGCCTCGAAAAATGTAATGAGAATCCCTAAAATATAATAATTTCTCTGTTAAACACTAATATTTTATATTGAAGAAATAAATGATGCTTGTCACTACCCTGTTAGCGTTGAAACTAAACATAACACTATTTTCAAAAGTTATACTGTATAAAAATTCTTTTCATTCTAACATTCCCAAACTACCCCTACTACCTATCAAACACCCTTCATAATACACCATGATCGAAGAAACTGAAGATGAAGAAACAAAAGCGCATGCTTATCGCCCTCTCAACGAACGTCGGAGCCGAGGAGCGACTTCCTAACGTTTCCAAACTACATCACACCAGCTTCCATACCTACGATCTAACTTCGAAGCTAATATCAGACACGCACGCCCCGCGCCCGATACCTCGAGCACATCAACAAATCCTCACCCATCGCCCGGAAAAGAGATCCCACCCTCTAAACTCATGCCCCTTTTGCTCGCCGCCGGCAAAGCCGAGCGAGAGCCCCGCTTATCAGAGGGCGCGGAGAGCTTCCGTTCCGGAAACGCTCGAAAGTTCTGCCTGGCCGCACTTAAGAATCCAATAAACGCTATATCGCGGCCGCTGGGTCCGGCAATGGTCCGCTCGCTAAGACCCTCCCCCCCTCATACTCTCTCACACACTCTCTCTCTCTCTTTTCCTCTCCTGATTTTCCCTCCCATTCTCCCTTTTCCCCCCTCTCTCTTTTCATCTTTCTCTCACTCTATCTCCCTCACACTCTCCTTCTCTCTCTCTCTCCCTCCGTCCCTCATTGTCTCTCTTTCTCATCCTCTCCCTCACTCACTGTCTCTTACTCACCCTCGCCCTCTCTCTCTTCCTCCCTCCCTCATTCTCTCTCTTTCTCATCCTCTCTCCCCCTCCCTCCCTCACTTATTCTCTCTGTTTCTCACCCTCTCCCTCACTCACTCTCTCCTCCTTCCTCTCTCTCTCTCTCTCTGTGTGCCCTTGTATAGCTTATTGGCCGGCGCATTGCCGGTTTCCACCGTTGGATGACGGAGTTTAAGGAGTTTCGCCGTTAATTCGCAGTTGGAGGGTTTTGCGCGGCACACTTATATACACGCGCGCGTGTCCAAGCGCGGCGGGGAGGGGGCGAGGGATGGAAAGGCGGCGGTCGAGATACGATCTAAACCGACCAAGGGACTCGGAAAGGGGTGGCTCGTGCATCCGGTTTAAGTCAAGTGGGCAACAACCGTGCCCCGCCTACGTAGAGACCTGTTCGAGTTTCAGCACAGCACCCTAGCTACCGAAACGCAGCTCCTTCGAGCACGGTGAACGAAGAAGGGCAAAGCTGCTTATACAAGGGCTAGAAATTTCGAAGCAGCCTTTTATCGTACGAGATAGGAACAGGGAAGAGGGGTGTGGGCTAATTTTGAATAAAGGGGAAGAGGCGATTGTTCGTGCGAGAGATGCGGCGGTCAGCGGCGGCGGGACGAGTCTGCCGGGGTGGTTTTCGAATGCATATGAAAGGGGTGGGACCACGAAAGAGGGGGATGGACCGTGGGGATGCTGGTCGGTGTTTTTTCAACAGGGAAAAGCTTGTTCCACGGGGGAGGCTTGCTTTAATAATGCCTGTGTTACCAGAAGGAAATTGCGTAGCGTATAAAGTGTTTCTCATCGAGACCCGGCGCTCCGGCAGGCGTTATTTATAAAGACACTCGACCCAGAACAGGATAGGGAGAGGGACAAAGAGAGAGTGAGACAGAAAGAGAGCCAGCGAGTGAGAAATAAAGTGAGAGTAGCGCGCGTGTAACGCTCGTTTCCGTTCTAATTTGCGAAAAGTAGCCGCAATCAAATCGCGCGCGTCCACGTCGTTCAAAGTGGCCGGATGATAAAAACTTTTTAAACGCGGCGGCGACGGTGGTGGTGGCACCGTGAAAAAAAAAAAGGTCAGTTTACGTGGCGGGGAGAGAGAGTATTGATCCGGCTAGCCGCGGCCCAATTACAATATTTTATTGAACTACAAACCGCACACGGTTGTCGAACGCAGAAAAATATAATAACACCGTTTACTGGCCCGTTTTTCCGACCATCAGCTGGGACTCGCGCAAAAAGGTGTGTATAGAACCCCTTAGGTACACCTGATTATTACAAACCAATTTCACCATTTCTTTCTTTGTTTTTGCCGTTATCCTCGAATTTTTGCGAACGATCTCAAAGGCACCAGGTTTTGCCTCCTATAAGGATTAATCCTCGCGATGCGAAGAGGCGAAAGGACTTCGCGCTAACACTACTGCTGTTTCGATCATGTGCACAGGAAATCCTTTATTTATACGATATTTACGTTCCGCTGTTTCGATTTAACACTATTCCTACCAATACTTCACGTGTACCTATTCCTACCGCGACATTCCCACGTAAGACAGACTACAAATTTTTCTCAAACAGTAAACAATGAAAAAAGAAATGAATATTGAAAAATGTATTATACGTATATTTGAGAAAAAGTATAAATTTTAAAGGCGATTCAATTACGTTGTATCTATGATATTCTAATCGAAATTTCAAAAACGGTTGTTTGACCGGTCGTGGTAGGAATAGCGTTAACAGGGTGAAAAAAGAAAAAATATGAAAAAATTTACAGGGTACACTAGTTCGATTCAACGAGATCGAAGTGCGAGGTGTTCATTGCGAGGTTCTCTTAGCGTTCAAATTGTAACACGATTGTTCCTCCAAGTACTTACGGGATTTTAAAGTAGATCGTTCTTTTCACATGATTCACGAAGCTTTTTAAACATTTCAAACATTTTAATTTGATGGTGCAAAAAATAGTCGGTTTATTATTGCAACAGTTAACAATGTCCACGAGGATTAATCAAACATTGCAACGAGTGCACGTTAAGTTGCCCTATTAATCACGCTTCCCAAGCACATGGTCCCGAAATTCAAGCGGACCCGCCCGCACACACTCGCTCGTAATGACTCTGGTTACACAGGTTCCGCGTCTACTTCGCCGTTCTCGGGAACTTTCCACTTTAACCGAGTCGTTGCCCGCGCCACCGGCAATAACTTATTATCCTCGGCCGCGGGCCCGTGATACCCGGCCGTGTAAAACAATGCTCGGTACGTCCTGTTATCAAGCGTGTGCATCATCAATTATCGTCGTTACGCAAACGTGTCGTTCGCCACGAGTCTCTCATCCCGTGTCCCAGTTCGTCGCGACGATAAGGAGACAATTAACGCGAGGATTGTTCAGGCGAAGGAGGAGGGGGGGCCTTAACGACGGCGTTCCCCGTTTGTCGGCGGAAATCGAAGGAAAATAGCAAACGGCTCGAGAAGGAAACCGTGTCGAAGCTGAAAGAAGACGAAGGGTGGGTGTTCGATAAATTTCCAGCTAATCCGACGCGAGCAAAGCGAATTCGTCGAGAGCGAGAGGTGGAAAGGAGAGGAGCTCGAAGCATAGAGTTATCAGCCGAATTAACGTCGGGGGCCCCCATAAATTAAGCACAGACGTTGGATCAGAGAGGATGTAAATGCGCGCCAGATCCTAAGCGACTCACGTCCGCAGAACCGGTTAGAGATCATGCCCACGATCCACGTTGATCTCCCTCTCCCACCTGGATGCTGCTCTCTTTTCGGCTCGGAGCACGCGGCTGAAGTATGCCTCGCCATTATCATCGATGTTGCAGTTCAATTTCACCCGGGGTCCGAAGCGGGGGGCCAAGTCCTGTCCGCCGCGGTAAGTGAGAGGGCTACCCTGTGGTTAGGGTGTGACGAACGAGTGTACGTGTCAGCACTGCAAACCACCCTCATTTAATTTGCTGAGAGCCGCTGTATATCACCCACGATCCTCGTCCTCCTCTACCACCCCCCTCGCCACCCTCGGCGTTTCCCCGCTGGGGAACCGAGGCGGAAAACTTCGCGCGGCGTAACCACCACGAAGGATCCTTCTTCGTTTGCTTGATTACGATAAAGGTTACGTTGTTTCTTTTGTAAGATAAAAACGTCGACGGTTGGGTCTATGATGCGACGGAGTTTGACGAATTGAGTTGCGATCGACAATGTGCAACATTGTGTTTGTCGTCAAGTGCCTTTGGGGAGGATTTCGTCAAATAGTTAGGATCGGTTGTAAATGGGGGATATTCCACTAGGTCTTGAAGGGTGACGATTTTTTTATGCAACGCGACATAATCGGGGGACGATAGTTAGTCGATTCCCGAGTGGCAAATAAATAAAGATTTATTTACACCTTTTATGATGGAGATTGGATTAGGCAATTCAGCTATTGAACTGGTGTTGTTCACGGTTTATTAAATGAATTTTCTGTTTTTCCAAAGTACAATTTATAATCAATTCAACACTGGTTCAAGACTAACTAATAACAAAAGTAAATGGAATCAATGGCAACGGTTTGAAGAGGAAAAAATGGGAGATCTCCCCGTTCGGTTGGCCAGTCAACTGTTAGTCACCAAATGATTTGGGAAACGGTCTGAGAACTTGGAAAGAATTAGAGTTTCGAAGCTGTCTCAGAAGTGACTCAAGAATTTGTCCACATATTTTGTGTTAGAAGCATATGAATTTAAATATATAGTAAATACGAATACCTTTATATCTTTAATCTGTCTAAATTCTTCCCTACTTTGTAGAGAAAGAAAATACGAGTACTTACGAAAATTAACTCTTTGCACTCCAGTGGTGACGATTAGTCATCAAATGATAGTTTTGCAAATTTTCAAACTTTAGTTAGTTTGCTTATTAATCAGACTCAGAGGTTAAACGGTCACATATGTAAATTTTAGTATATTAATTAACCAAACTAAATGACGTTCAATTCCAATTTATCAAATTTATACATAGGCGAATCTTAGTAAATATTTCAAATTTGAAAATTTTTGAAGTTAGTATCTTTAGACAACTAACGGTCATTTCTCGAGCGCAAAGGGTTAACACCGATCGGATAATCGCGATTCCCCGGCGTAATTCCGTTGAAAACGGCGGCCGCGAGGCGAAGGAAAATGGGACGACCGTGTTAACATCTGATAGAAACGTTCCCAGCGGCAAATTTCATTCCGCCGAATATCATTTAACGCGGAAGTCGCCAACTACGAATTAAATTTCCTCCGCTCGCGATGTCCTCCTATCGAATATCGCTAAAATCGAGCGCGGTGAATTCGCGGAACGTGCCAAACTGATAGAACGCAGCAGCCGTTTAATCTATTAACGCGATCCGATCGAACGCGAATGATCTAGATAATTGCAACGTTTCGTTCAGCTCAGTGCGTCCGTCCAAAACACAATACGTAAACGTTTTCTCTCTGATTCTCAACCTGAAAGATAACCCTCAAGAGGATTTCCTAAAGTGTCCTCTGGAAGAGCGTCGCTTTTAACCGTGATTTATCTTCTAAAGGAATCTCACTAAGAAGGTTTTCAACGTTTGTTTGTACCAACATTTTACTAGTGGTCGAGACACCGATTTCTGATAGGCGAATGAAAGTTATTGAACGCGACACCTAATCGTATGACTTTTCGACAAATTTAAAGAAACACCCTCTTTTACTCTAAAATGCGTATGAAAAACGGAATTCTGTCAAAGAAACGTAATTTAGTCACGTTTATGTTACGTAGATCAGAAAATAATAAAAGAGTTGAAAAATATTAAAGATTATTCCTTGCAATAAATATTGATACATTCCCAACAATCTTTATTTAGTGTAAGTCTTTTATTGTATTCCCAAAGGGGACCTCCCCCCCATTTACATACATAATAAATAAAATAAGTAAATAAATAAATTTTTAATGTAATAACATTTTTTTAAATTACAAATAATTTGATTAAAAATTAATTTAAATTACTTAATCCCTCGATTAGAAGTGCCTCTTTACGAAAACACTGCGGTTGCTTGGCTATTACAAGAAGTAGGGTGGGGGCAAAGCCGCGAGAAAGGGTTGGGAAACACTGTTCCATTGAATGGCAACGAAAAGGGTGAACCCAGAGCGCTGTGAAACGTTGATTCCCGAAATTGGACGGGTTAACGCCGGAAAATAAATCGAATCCGTTGGACGAAGCGGCTCGTAATGAATTAAATAACACGCTCTCGCCACCTTTCGGCCAGTTTTCGACGAATTTTTTATTCCTCCGGATACGGTAATTAACGGGGATCGCCCCGGCGATTTCGCGAGTAATTTTTGCGCAGAATTTACAGCGGCCTCGTTGAACCCGCGCGACCATTCTAATTAAATTTTCGGCACCGTTTATCAATCCGTATGGAACGCACCCGCACGGGGTTCACGACGCGTGTACGTGCCGTGCCGTTTTTCGACGCTCGCACACTCGTGCACACCACTTACTTACGCGGGTATCGCGATTTCGAAATTTCCATCGCCCCGTCGTTGTTCCGTATTTTATAACGAGACCCGTTCCGTTTTGTGTTCATTAAACGATAACAATGGGCAGCACGCGCAGTATTGTAAGTGAAAAATCGAAAAGAAACACGAAATCGAGGGCGAACTTACAGATTCTATTCGAATTAACGCTAGGTTTACGGGACGGTTTTGAGTTTCATGAATTTGTAAAATTTGTAAAAATAATTACTATTATGTCGAACAATTTTTGCTGACTTTTATCGATCAAGCGACACAAATATACCCAAATCTATTATACAGCAGCGGACAAAAGTTTAAAACTACATGACAATGTAAAACATAATTTTATGGTTCGCAAATATTGTTTATCTGTTAATTTTTATTGTCATTATGGCAGAACACTGTTTATTGATTAGCATGGAATGAAAATCTCATTTATACTGATATTCCTTATTAATTAATTTATTTATTTTCTTTGACCCTTTGGTCTTAAACTTTTGTCCGCTACTGTATTTCCCTCTCAGTTCTGCAGTTTCAAATTCTATTTGCTGTATTCACCTATTCCTTAATATATGTATATTAGAAATAGATATACAGGAAATGTCCGTAAATTTAGGATTAAAACATGATAACCTCCACAGTGAACAATATGCGCGTTCGTGAGAGCTTGCTTCAAGAAACGATTATTAGAATTAGAATTAGAAAAGTAACAGTGGCAAATTTCGTTTCACTTTTCACGAATTATAATTCCTCAGGGGAAACGAGGTTCACAGCCATTCACGGAATCACGTAAAATTGTTCTCGACGAAACGTGCCCCGCTCAAACGATCAATTCCTACAATACTTTATAACTGGTCGATTTTGATTTTTGAAAGCGAACCGGTGGAAACTCAGTCAGAAACAACGTTCTGTTATCCTTTCGCACACTTTCTCCCCGAGGAAAATCCACCGTTCTCTGTTTCACATACACACGAGGGTAGGTAGCAATCCTGTTGTTACGCTTCAACGAAGATCGTCGAACGAAGATCTTGGCAAAGAAACTCGTCCAGGATCGATGGTGGAACGGAAACAAAAGGCAAGGCGAGCTCAACTCAATTCCGGCCTGTTACGTGCACACACGCGGGGCGGCTCGAAAACTCCATGGTTCACGCGAATTCGCATGCGAGCTGCGAGCGATTCTAACTTCGTAATTGGCCGGGGGCTCGAGTACACGGCACACGACCGAGCTGGATCAAGTCGTCACCTTTTTTAATCGTTATAACTTCATCGCGACGGTACGAGAGAGAGAGAGCACGGGAGACGAACGGTCTCCGGTTACGTCGCCCCTGTTCGCATTATAAACGTCCCCGGGGCGACCAATTTCGCGAAATTATGGCGATCCCGCCGCCATCATGGCCGCCACCGATGCTGCCGCTGGTTACGTCGCGTTCGTGGAAACGGGCATTGATATCGGTTAGAAATTGAATACAGAAACACTGCTGTAGGAATGCGATCGAGTGGATGCGAGTTTAGGAAAATATGAAGAGCACTTGAGTGGAGCGATAGCCGTGTTGAATGTAGAATATTTGGATTTGAGTGTTTCTAAGGCGCGAAAGATGAACACTTGAGAAAACTGAGCGACTGAGGAATTTTGGGTGAACCTGATCGAATGTTTAAGTCGATTACGTTGTTACCATTAAACTATTTTAAATATATATTTATTGATATTCTAAGCACTTCGGTTTTATTTTATTCACACCCGAGTCCCATCTTTCTCTTTGCTAAATAATGTAAAGTAGAATTTCCTATACTACGAAGCAAAAATTAACCATAAACCAGCTTTTTTAAGGACTTCCTCTTCTGAGAACCCTAGCCCACGTCTGGCATTTTAGAAAGTACGAAAACGTTAAGAAACAGAATAAAGGGGCTGAAGGACTAGGACGGGGTTGTAGGAATTTCGAGCACTACGTTTTGCTAGTTTAGCAAGCTCACAAGATCTTCGTACTATGTAATAAAGTATTATAATATTTCAAATAACAGTGTATTTTATTTAAGCGATATAAAACCCCATTTATTAATCCATAATTAGACGTTTAATCCATTTGCATCGTTTTGAAAAGTCGAAAATTGGCCCACTATTTAACCCACAATGACCTGATAAACATTTATACAACGAAACTAACTCCATAAACACCAGTGATCGTCGATCAGTGTATTAAAATCCGCACGATTTTAAATAATACCGATACAAAAAATGAAAATAATTGTGACCAAGCAATTAAAATCATAAACACAGAATAAATAAAGAAAAATAAAGAAAAAATATCACCAAAAATTTTGTAGGCCTGATTACTTCTTCGCTGTTATTAAAATCACACCCCTGCATTTTATTCAAAATTGTTGGAGAAATCTTTACTTTAAGCAGTTCGCAATCATCACTCTTCGCTAACCGTATGCATATGTGCTTGTGGCTATGACGCACGAAAAACTAGCGCGCGTATCCGCGCTTCGAGGATAATGGCCGGGAAAATTTCGCGCGTATACGAGCTCACGATACAAATGGGTTAAAGTAGCGAAGCAACCCCTTCGCGTGGAACCGGGGCTCGGTGTATGAAGCTATCAGTTTTAAGTTGACCGAGCCCCGCGAGTCGTTAAAGGCACGAGCACCCGCACCAGTCGGCCGCCTTTCAGCTTTAGACCATTGTAAGCGGATTCCGCGAGCGCGCCGCGTTTTCCACGCGCTTCAAACGTCCCGCTTTTCCCCTTTTCATTCCTCTCCCTTTGGTGGCCGTTTCTGTTCGACCGTTCGAACAAGTTTGAAGGTCGCCAGAGGTAAGAAGATCTTAGCGGGATTTCAATTTGAACGGAGGGAAATAGGTCTTTTTTTTTTTTAAATGTTAAATCGTACAGTTTATCATAAATACTTATTTCTGTCGAATAAAGTGTATCTTCATTCGTGTTGTATTTTTTGTTTTGTTTTGATTTTTGTATTTGTGGGTGAACGTTTTGTGCGATACGTTGAAGGGGAAACGGAAAAATTTTTCCCCTTTTCATTGCTCTCCCTTTGGTGGCCGTTTCTGTTCGACCGTTCGAACAAGTTTGAAGGTCGCCAGAGGAAAGAAGATCTCAGCGGGATTTCAATTTGAACGGAGGGAAATAGGTCTTTTTTTTTTTTTAATGTTAAATCGTACGGTTTATCATAAATACTTATTTCTGTCGAATAAAGTGTATCTTCATTCGTGTTGTTTTGATTTTTGTACTTGTGGGTGGACGTTTTGTGCGATACGTCGAAGGGGCAACGGAAAAATTATAGTGGATGAAAAGTGGGATTTTAGTGATCGTGATCGAGAGGCAGGGGATACGAGGGGAACCTGGTTTCGTTTGTATGAAAGACCGTGGCGTACGTCATCCGTTCCCTGAAATGCACGGTTTTTAGTACGATTTCCTAAAAAGCGTCACAGTCGCTCCCGAATCCCGCGCGTCTTTCTCGCGTTCCCTGACAATGGTTTCCGAAAAAGTGAGAAGCATAATTGAAACGACATGCCGGATCTGGGTTAAGACCTGAAAAATCTATTCACGAACACCGAGGGAGATGTCGGTTTCAATTAATTTTTCCGTCGAAAATTCTGCCGGTTGGCAAAAGGAATCGAGTTTAACGAAGAAGAGTAACCGAAACCATATGATCGGATAAAATTTACATTGAATAATTTTTATTTCTACCTTCAACTAAATCGTTTATTTCGATCCTTTCGAGACATTCTTGCCACCGTGATTTCGCTTGATCGAAGCTGCAAACGAGATGATATCTTGCGTCTTAACTTTCGTTGACCGTTATTATGATATCTCCCACATTTTATATTCAAAGTCGAAGTTTTTCATCCAAAAAATCATAAAAGACAATATATTGTATTATTAAACACTCGAACATAGACAAAAGATATTTAATTCGCGACATCGGCTACAGTAAAAATCGCGATGCAAGATATCTCGTAGATAAGAATAAAGAAAACCATGACGCGAGACAACGCTGTAACGTTTCAACGCATTTTTGGTTATTTAACGCTATTCCTACCGACACTTCACGTATACCTATTTCCACCGCGACATGCCCACGTAAGACAGACTACAAATTTTTCTCAGAAAATAAACAATGAAAAAAGAATTGAGCATTGAAAAAATTATTATACGTATATTTGAGGAAAAGTCTAAAGCTTAAAGACGATTCAGTTACGTTGCATCTATGAAATTCTAATCGAAATTTTAAAAACGGTCATTTGACCGGTTGTGATAGGAATAGTGTTAACACGTTCCCTGCCGGACATTTTTTTAAAGACTTTCCGTTCAGGCCAGCGTGGGGCCCCACGTTTTTTTTTTATGGTTGACACAAGCATGTTTTTTGTGGTATAATACACAATATTTCATTAATTTAAAACCATAAATTTAAAAGAAAGGCATATCTCTTTATAAATTTAAACCAGAAAAGCAATCATTTTTAGTTTATTTGACAAAATATTGTTAAAAATATGCCTTTTTTTAAAGGCTTTTTTCCGGCGTGGGAGGAAATTTTAGCATGGGGCGTATACGCCCCACGCGGCAGGGAACGTGTTAAATAAATATAATATAATTAGTATATACTGTTCTGTACGGTGATCAGAATTCAACGGCGACAATGTGTTCCTGTTCGAAAACAGTGCGTAAGTGTATACGTGCGTGTACTGAGTGTATTAATTAAGTGCAGAGACTGGTGTTGTTGCTTCTCTTTTCCAATACGCCTCGTCCTCGATGATTAAAGGGTTAAGAAAACCGGTATTCCTCTCAACAAGTTCTCCAACGCGTCGAGGCTCGACCCAACGTGTGCACTAGGTGTCCTGTCGACGTGTCCTTTTCTACGGAAACCGATATACACTCCCGGAAGTCGATATACCCCATTCACGGCAGCGTCCCCAGCGTTCATAATTTCGTACGTAATATCGCGAGAGCAGCAGGCGAATTTCCAAACTTCCTCCTCCCGAGGAAGGCAACTCTGCCCCGCCGACCGAACTTCGGTCCTCCTTGCGCGCGCTTTCTACCCTCCGCCGCACAGCCGAGCGATGAGGACGCTAGAAACAGGCTGGCCGAGTGTTTTTAAAAGTTTCAACCTCGGACCGTTTCGATAAAACTTCCGGCAAGTTCCGCGAGCGCGTTGCTACGCTCGGAAAAATTCGTAAGCGAACGCGCGTTACTGGAGAGATTCCCCGCCTCGTTTCAGACACGACGAACCGTCGCGAATTTTATTATCCACCATCCAACACCCTCCCCTTGCCCCTCCTCTTCCGGTGTCCGTCGAACCGGATCGGTTTTCTCCTTTCCGTGCTCGACGGAACCGCGTTCCTCATTGTTTCGACCGTGCCGGGGGAAAATTTTCAACCGTTTCACCTACTTTCCTTCCCTGCACCGTTCACGGCCACCAAGGCCTATTCAGTCGCGTTTTCAAAGCGACACCACGTTCTTCGTTGCGAGAGCGATCGCGTATGTTTGTTTGCGTGTGTTTGCATACGAAAGGGATTCCAGAAAGAACGGTTAACGAATTTGAACGAGAAGGAATGTGTGGGAAAAAGGATGGATGAAAGTGTGAGTGAATGGAGCAGAGAATGGATAAAGCTGATTGAATGGAGAAGAACGTACGAGTGAACCCCAGATTAACACTAGATTACCCGATGTTGGGTATATCCCTAGTTTGCCTGGAACCAGTCAATTTGACTCAAACATGAAAATTAAAGTTTAAACAAAAATTAAAACTTTATTTCAAAGAAAGTTTATTCAAAACAATGTTTTTATTCTATTTTTAAAATACATTATCCGCAGATTTTTTTATCACATATAGCAGAAACAACTTTACTTCTATTCCGTTCATCTGATACTTCAACTTGACAAAATCGAAAGCGAGTCAAATTGACTCAAACATGAAAATTAAAGTTTAAAAAAAAATTAAAACTTTATTTCAAAGAAAGTTTATTCAAAACAATGTTTATATATATATTCTATTTTTAAAATACATTAACCGCAGATTTTTTTATCACATATAGCAGAAACAACTTTACTTCTATTCCGTTCATCTGATACTTCAACTTGACAAAATCGAAAGCGAGTCAAATTGACTCAAACATGAAAATTAAAGTTTAAAAAAAAATTAAAACTTTATTTCAAAGAAAGTGTATTCAAAACAATGTTTATATATATATTCTATTTTTAAAATACACTAACCGCAGATTTTTTTATCACATATAGCAGAAACAACTTTACTTCTATTCCGTTCATCTGATACTTCAACTTGACAAAATCGAAAGCGAGTCAAATTGACTCAAACATGAAAATTAAAGTTTAAAAAAAAATTAAAACTTTATTTCAAAGAAAGTTTATTCAAAACAATGTTTATATATATATTCTATTTTTAAAATACATTAACCGCAGATTTTTTTATCACATATAGCAGAAACAACTTTACTTCTATTCCGTTCATCTGATACTTCAACTTAACAAAATCGAAAGCGAGTCAAATTGACTCACTCCGGCAATCAAGTGTTAAATTATCAATAAATAAATATATTTGTATACATTTCACTCTTGCCCTGTTCCTTAACATTCGTCGCCAAAGCGAGGAGCATTCCTGTAACCGACATTTCCGAGCTGTTTTTGCGACGGTTTTGGGACTCGTTACTAACACGTCGGGTACACGCTATGCTGTTCGCGAGTTAAGCGTGCTCGTGGACAAGCTGGACACTTTCCTGGCGAACGATGTTCGCTCAGAAAACGATACCTCAGTTTCCGTCTGGACAACGAGATGTCTGGCGAATTCTAGGGATGCAAGGGTACACGAGAATTTTGGACTTTGGGCTGGGTAGTTCGTTCTTTTAGAGTTCGGAATTTACAAATATTCGAAGTCAACGAAAAGAACCGATATTCCTTCGAAATAGATAATACAGAGAATCAAAAAGAGGCAACGAAATGTTCAAAAATGTCGCCCTGATTCGATTTCAACACTTAGCCGACCGAATGCAGAGATCTCCTTTGCCATTGATTCTATTTACTTCTGGTATTAGTTGATCTTGAACAAGTATTGTTCACGGTTCATCGAATGCATTTTCTGCTCTTCCAAAGTGCAATTTTTAATCGATTCAAAACCAGTTCCAGACTAACTAATAACAAACGAAAATAGAATCAATCGAAGCGTTTTGTTGAGGAAAAAATGGAAAATCTCCCCGTTCGGGCGGCTAAGCGTTAACACTATTCCTACCGACACTTCACGTATACCTATTCCTATCGCGAGATCTCCACATAAAACAGACCACAAATTTTTCTGAGAAAATAAACAATGAAAAAAGAAGTGAACATTGAAAAATTTATTATACGTATATCTGAGAAAAAGTCTAAAGTTTAAAGGCGATTCAATTACGTTGCATCTATGAAATTCTAATCGAAATTTTAAAAACGGTCATTTGACCGGTTATGATTGAAATTCTAATCGAAATTTTAAAAACGGTCATTTGACCGGTTATGATTGAAATTCTAATCGAAATTTTAAAAACGGTCATTTGACCGGTTGTGGTAGGAATAGTGTTAAAACTCAGGGTAAGTACTGCAGTTTGCCTAATTACACGATCCTGTGCCTGGAGAACATCTGCTTGAAGGACGTGGAACGTTATATCTACGCCTTATATTGCCTTTTGCATGAATCCAAGCTTTTAGTACGTGAAAATTTTTGGGGGGCACCCGAATGTTTAATCCACAAGTCAATGTTACACGCGAAACCCGCCGGTGCTATCTCGCGCACGTTCGTCTTATGCGAATGAAGCGAACGAACGAACGAGACAAATATGGGGGAGAGAAAGAAAGAGAAAGGTAGCAGAGGTACGCTTTTATGCCTCATAGAATTAAGTTATTACGTGTAATGTTAGTCCGGCCTCATTTAGGATGTGCATCAATTATCCGGGGCCTTGTATGCTTTAACTACTTGTAAGTATAAGGTGGTAGCTGCCGCTCGGAAACAAGCGTGCACTTTTTGCAAGCGTATCACGGAGCCAGGATTTTTCGTGCTTTTTCCGGCTCGAAACAGCGCGTTTTCCAGCGCTGCGTTAAGAAACGTTAGATGCGTGCAACGTTCACTTTTTTTTTCTCCCCCGTTTCCCGTTTCTGCTAATCGCGAATGGGCGGAAATAAAGCGGGGCATCCTGTATAGCGCGGTGCATTTCGATATTAGTCCTAGGACAACGCGAACGTTGCTCGATATCCTTTTAATGTACAACGTTCGGGAACCGAGCGGTTTATCTTTGGATTTTTTTTTTTTTTTTCGTTTACGAAACAATTTTGCTAATTGAAAATGACGAGCCTTTGTGAAATCAGAGATGGTGTCTATTTTTCGAATTTTTCTTAAATATATATATATATATAATATAATATAAATATTCTTAACCTTTTGACGCATAATGATGCACTCAGCGTCATCTCGAACGTATTGGATGGACGAGTTCTCGGTTCCTCAAAATCACTATTTTTTTTTTATGTATCTTGGTAACTGTACCATATTTTGATTTGATATCTTGTGCCATTTTAGTTGAGAACTTCACAGAAACATGCATTTTTGAAAAGGTTGCGCTGGGTTAAGTCGATTCCCCGGAATCACTAATAAATTCTAATGTGCCCTGATAGGGGACAACGAAGCGCAAAGGGTTAAATATAGGGTAAGGTTGCTCAAGATGTAGCACTTGAATTTTGAACGAACTATAACGACAACATTGCATACAACCACAAGCAAACATACATTCGCTTAGCATAAGAAAACCTGATATAATTTACTATTATAAGATAATAATTAGAATAGAGTAGGGTAAACGGGTAGATTAGATTAAGATCCGATATAGTTAAATAATAAGAAAAGTGTAACCGGAAGCCATCCAAAACCAAAAGGTACGGATTATGTATAAATAAATTAAAAAACCTGATTTTTTTGTTATCCAGAATGCATTTATCTTCTTATCGGTTCCAATAATCGAGGTTCCACTGTAAAATGGTAACGGGATGATGAAAGTATATAGGTGAACAATATCGCGTTTTACGAGGCGACACTAACGACTTAAAATGAAGCAAAACGCAATGAAACCTTACGTAGGTGTAACAAGCCCTACGAACTTCCGGTTTATTGTCCTATACGGTCACGCGCGCTCGTTAAACGATCCACCGTTTACGCAACGCCGTTTTACACGAACGGTCGTCTCTAATCGACGAACGATTCGCTTTTATTAAATTCCGCCGAATTAATATCGGCGATCAGCGAAACATTGATTGATTTTTATGTCAAACATGCGCGGATAAAAATGGCTACCGGGACACAGGAAAAAAATATACGCTGTTTACGTATACCTAAACACACGCACCCCTATCGAAACGTATTAGAACTGTTCACTGTTTTTTAATAAAATTCCTGCGTGTTAAATTGCTTTTAGCTTTGATACGGTTGTTAATAAAAAAAGAAAGACAAATAAATGATATAGACGCGCAATTTTCTATATTTCATTTTCGAGGTACCAAATTTGTGACGTTTCGAGGGAATCATGCGATTTCAACGTGGCAGTCAAAGGATTAACCCTTTGAGCACTAAATTATTTGAATATTTTTATGCCCATGAGACGAATTTAATTTGTCACTATACGGATTAATATGTAAAAATGATACACTTTATTTGGAATCTATCTATATTGGTGATATAAATATAATTTTGAAACAGTACTTTAGTTACAAAATATAAATAAATATATAAATGAAACAAAAGAACACCCACTGGCGAGAGTGCCGCAAACATTAACGCCTATTTCTTAACCCTTTCGCTTCGAGCGCCGCTTATAGGCGGCATCTAAATATATTTTGTATTTTATTAATTTTATATTTTAACACTTTACCGACCGCATAAATTATTGCATACACACTCCCGATCGGCTCATTTTGACGCGAATACATCGCTAATGAATTGATTACAATGATTTTCTTCGATTAACTGATAGTTTAATATCTCTTTACAATATGCATACGATATCGCTCGAAACAATCACTTTCGTGTAAGGAAACATTATAAAATTTACAGACTAATTGTAAGCGTGTAAAAGCCGATTGATAGGCTTCCGGTCGGTAAAGTGTTAATAATTCTGTATTTTAATAATTTTGTAAGCCTTTTCATATTAAAAATGTAAATATACTTGTTACATTAGAGCAACAATTGTTTTATTCAGCACAGTTGTTATTTAAAACTTAGAAAAATGCACAGTGCGCATATTTCTGGCGCGTGCTTCCGTTCAGTGACGGTACTTCGGCGGACTGGACAGCCGAAGCGAAAGGGTTAAATTCAAATGACGAGTCCGACTTGTCCTTCGTCTAAATAAGCATATGACGAGTCTCTCATTCGTCAAATGTACCTAAAGGATCAAGGTAAAAAATTATTATCCGTTCCTTGCTGTAACAAAATTCGACCCTCGTGAGATTAAACGTCCACGTGAACCCGCCCTTCGCCCGGTTTCCTCGATATTAAGCAGCGTTAACGGTCCCCGTCGTCAAATTGCTTTCCCGAAATTTGTTTCGTCTCGATGACAAGTTTTCCGCGCAACTTTCCCGCCCTGTCGGCGAGAAACTTCGACAACAGGGGCGAGTCGAGCGAGGGGAGGCAACGAAACAGGCGTTTGATTCGCCATCGATCAACTCGAGCCACTCCAATAATCGCGTTGACGTGCCTGATTTCTTGCACGGAAACAGGGTAAGAAGCTGACGACGATGGCCTTGATTCGAGGAGGTGAATCGCGGTGAATATTTTGTCGAAAGAAATACGCACGAGGTTCTGACCCATTTTCTTTGCCAGCTTCAAATTTTGAACCTTCTAATATATCTTTATTATCATTATTTATAACATCTCCGACTTCAAATTTTGAACCTCCTGATATATTTTTATTATCACTATTAATAACATCTCGGTTATGATTTAGATTCAAGCGTAATTTGACCTTCACCTAATTTGCGTTACCGTAACATTATTTAAAGATATAATGAAATTAATAATCATTCAAAATAAAAATTAAATTCTCGAGTAATTATCAATTCTAAAATGGATGTTCTTAATATGGAATAAAATATAATTAAAAATAAAATAAAACATGAGAACTAAAATAAAATATAATTAAAAATAAATTTATTAAAATTATTAAAACTGATAATTGGCTGATCGATGAAAATGCCGATAGTTATAAAAGAGGGTTTAAATTTATTCTTCTACGATTAAAAAACTAAAAACTTCTGTGCAAGCACGTGTACACTAGCGCCGCGGACACGAAAGTGTTCTTTTCAGGAAAGATCTCCTTGTCCAGTCATAGATTACGCTTGGAATTTGCTAGGGCAGTTAAGAACGCAGTTTCTTTTAGTATCCCATTACCCTATTAAAGGCGGCGCTATCTAGCACCTTTTACCGAGTCCTCCCTAAAAGAAACCTCCCGATATCAGCCATTAAAGGAGACAAAAAGCTATGAAAGGCCAGCGCGCAACGCCGGGCCCGCAAGATAACGTTGAGATAAGGCGTAACGCCGGGACACTTCTTGAACAAGTTTCAGGTAATACAAAAGCCCTCGCAGTCAAAGAGACGTAGAGGTAGCCTCTAACGAGAGCCAATGTTCGCCGGTGAACGGGAACTAGCGAGTTCCAGTGAGATCAGCGATATCCCGGAAGCTGCCAGCCGCAGCCGAGACCCGACAGTCGACGTTACATTGATTCCATCGTGCCACCGCGAAATTTACCGAACAATTTACCGAAATTTCCAATCCATGCCCTCTACAGTTCTGTCTACACCGAAGCAACATCGTGGAATGTGTCGTTGAGTGTTCCATGAGTTTATAAAAAGATCGTTGCTTAACACATTGACAGCCGGCGACCTGAGACATTTAACCCTTTGCGGACGAAGCAGTAAAGAAAATAGTTACGTCGCGCATTTGTGTTATAAAAACTAAAGCTGTATTTAAATAAGTTTTTCATAAAATCTAACAAAATCATAAACAAACAAATTTAGGTCAACTTGACTTCTTAGGCTAGTATACCCATGCGTATCTTATACGTGTCGTTTACGACAGATAAACGCCAGCCGCAGCGCGAGAGTTGGGCGGATATATCCGACACTCGTCCGCAAAGGGTTAAAAAGATCGTTGCTTAACACATTGACAGCCGGCGACCTGAGACATTTAAAGCCTGAGCGCCAGCCTTATTTGTTTGTTTCTGATCACTGAATAGCCAAAAAAGATATTTAAAACATTATATATTTTCGTGAAATAGTGCATTTTATTTGCATATTCGTCATATACAATTTAACGTTAAAAAAAATCCACATCATCGTGGAGCAACTATACTCAAACGACAGACTCAGAAACCCGCGTTTTCGCGGGGCTGGCTGTCAAGTTTTTAACACTAGAACTACCAGAGCAGTCAAAATGACCAATTGGAGATTATTGATAACAGCCTTATGAATTCACTTTATCAAGATTCCAAAATTTACTATGATTTTCTACAGAATGTATAAATAAAGATTTGTTTTCTGTGTATTCGATATTTATTCATGTAACTTTCAATACACTGTAATTGTCGGTAGTTCTAGCGTTAAGTGTGAATTAACCCTTATACGAGGAATGCAGGGTCTCTTCGACCCCGTGTGAAATTATTTGTAATGATAAATTTATTTATGAAAATCATACAAACTAAAAGGAAGTGAAACGTATGTTGAGAATACGTTTTTATAGATAATTCCTTTGCAAAAATTATTTGCAATAAAAATTCTGTCGTGGTTTTGGTCAATGGTGTACGTAGATTGAAAAAGAAGAGGTTAACACTATTCCTACCGACACTTCACTTATACCTATTCCTATCGCGACATTTCTACCTAAAACAGACTACAAATTTTTCTCAGAACCTAAACAATGAAAAAAGAAGTGAATATTGAAAAATGTATTATAGGTTTATTTGAGGAAAAGTCTAAAATTTAAAGGCGGTTCAATTATGTTGTATATGTGAAATTCTAATCGAAATTTTAAAAACGGTCATTTGACCGGTCGTGGTACGAATAGTGTTAAAAAACTCGCATTACCGATATTCGCCGTAAATATGCGCGCCGAATTCAATTTAATAATGTTGTGCCCGCGATATCGTAACTTTAAACGAAGTTTTCCGAGGGGGAAAGTTCGGTTTGCGAAAATTTCTAGAACCAAACCACCCCCCCTATCGATGCCCCCTTTGATCTCCAGCAGCTGGTGGCCGACGGTGGACGAAGATAAAAAGACGAATAGAGTGTTTTACATACCGAGAAAAGTTGCGAGGATGGCAGGTCGGTTGAACGGCGCGGCGAAGTGCTCCGGAGGTCCTCTCGATGGGAGATCGCGAAGAATATGGCGTCAGCAAGTTGGCTGCTGGACAGCTCTTGAACTGGACCGGAGTTCGTGGAATTCGCGTCTTTCTCGGGGACGAGGGGAAGTTGATCCTGCACGGCGACTCGAGATAAAACATGTGCGACTTCCGCTGCGTCGGCACTGATTACTTTTCCCTATCGCAAGGAGCGACGTCTTGATTTTTTGATGGTCACCTCGCACGGATTCCATCGATCCTGAAATTCACAAACAGAACATCCACTCATTAGCAACCGAAGAAAATGGAAAAATATGATTTAACTTAAAGTTAATCCAAGTTAACGCTAGACAGGCGCTCCTCAACTTTCGCACACAATTGGTTCCTGAAAGTGTGTGCGAATGTTGAATGTTCGAAAGTAGAGGGATGCAAAAGAATATGCACGAAAAATTGTGTTTTAAAGTATCGATCGAAACAACATTGTAGTCTGATGGCTAAAGTCTGAGATAATGTCCTCTGAGAGGGGACATTCGACCACAGGGGCTTAACACTAGAATTACCCACAATTATAATGTACTTATTTGCATGGAAGAGATCAAATTGAAAATTACATGAAAAGATATTGAATACGTAGGAAACAAATCATTATCTATACTTCCTGCAGAAAAGCATAGTAAATTTTAGAAGCTTTACCACATTGAATTTATAAGGCTGCTATGAACAATCACCAATTGGTCATTTTGACTGCTCTGGTAGTTCTAGTGTTAATATGTAAAGTAGTACACGCTTAACATTAGAACTACCGACAATTATGTTGTACTTATTTGTATGGAAGAGATCAAATTGAAAATTACATGAAAAGATATTGAATACATAGGAAACAAATCATTATCCATACTTTCTGCAGAAAATCAGTAAATTTTAGAAGCTTTACCACAGTAAATTTATAAGGCTGCTATGAATAATCACTAGTTAGTCATTTTGACTGCTCTAGTAATTCTAGTGTTTTAAAAATATGCGAAAGTAAAATCTGCGAAAGTCGAGGGGCACCTGTGCTCCTGAGAGATCTAATAGAGACCTCTTCTAACGAGGGAACGAAGAGAGGAAAACAAAGCACAATCGCCATACCAGGATTCCGCGGGGACCATAGAGCCACCGCCGTGTCCATTGATTTATTTTACGATGATCGTAAACTCGATCGTCGCGTTCACGTCGTCGCGTTCCCCGCGTTCCAGCGTGTAAGTCATCGCGCAATCGGGTCCGCGGACAGGGAAAAGGGGTGGGCAAGGGGGCGAAAAAAGGAGGCAGAAAAGCGAGTGTGGCCGCGAAAGGAGGCGGGGAAACGAAAAAGGAACCCTTTCTCTCTCTCTTTCTGTCGTCCGAAAAGCGTGCTTGCCCTCTCACGACAAGCCCGAAAGATATATTGTCGCGCGTATATTTACGAGGAGCCAGAGTTATAAATCACGGGTTCGTCTGCTTACCAGTGGAAAAGAGCATGGTGTCCACGGCCACACGTACGTGTATACGTGCACGAAACACACCGACGCGTCCCTATCTACACGTGTGCGTACACACGCCGGCCAACGTCAACGTAAATGGTTTTTCGATAATTGTGTAACTGTTTCGCATTGCTGGCCGGTGAAACACGGCACTACGAACGTTTCAACAACCTCTCCCTCGCTCCATCCACCCTCTTTAACGACCGGTACTCCCTGACGCGACCTCTTAAGGCGCGTATCATCCATTTGCACGTATCGTTTCATCGTCGAGTATCGTCGTTGCCTCTGCAGAGCAGTGGTGGCTCGCGGAATTTTTGTGACTCCATTAACCCTTTGAATGCTAAGGGCGCGTGTATGCGTCTCTGACGAAAGTTACTCGCGTGGATTATGGACGCATATGTACGTTTGTCAATTTTTCCTCGCTCCCATTTTTAGAGCAACACGATTGCTAATAGAGCGCCGTCCACGAGGAGCACTTCGACAGGGAGCATTTAACACTATTCCTACCACGACCGGTCAAATGACCGTTTTTAAAATTTCGATTAGTATTTCATAGATGAAACGCAATTGAATCGCCTTTAAACTTTACACTTTCCTCAGATATACGTGTAATACATTTTTCAATATTCACTTTTTTTTTTCATTGTTTATTTTTTGAAAAAAATTTGTGGTCAGTCTTACGTGGGAATGTTGCGGTAAAAATCGGTATACGTGAAGCGTCGGTAGGAATAGTGTTAACAGTCAAAGGGTTAAGGCAAAAATAAAGGTAAAACTTGTATTTTTTTAAACGAGTCTTTCTTATTCGTAGATCTTTGCGTCTATGACTGGTAGACTGTTTAAGATTGCATTTCGTGACCTGAATGTTCTACTCACGTTTTTCACGCCACTGCTCTACGAATAAAATAATGAGCGAATAAAATAATGAGCGAATAAAATACGATAGATTTGTCGCAGCTAACTTACAACGACCCATCATCTTTGTGTGATGTACCACACAATTTTTTTGCAGCGTTTGCCCATTCAAATTGATACGCGACGATGAAACGATACAAGTGGATACGCACCTTTAACCCTTTGTTTACCGCTTCGCCACCATGTAATAAGTACCTGTGCATGGATTTCCATTCCGTTTCCGTGACGCATACGCGACGGCGAGAACGTGGACGGAATGAGAATCACCTTGGCACGCTTATACGGTCACGCCCGTTTCTCCGCGATTTTCCGTGCCCGATTATTATCTCTACGATCGCCACCGTCGCCGCCCCGCTTTTCGACGTTTGCCACACGACCGATAGTACCGCGACGCCTGTTCCAGACGAGTTACAATATTAACGAATGGGTCTTACTTTATTCGGATACTCGGGTCTCGATAAACACCCATGCTTCACTTTCGGTTACACCGAAGGAAGTGCCTGTGACCGTTAGTACATTTAACACTTAAAATAGAGTAAACGTTAGGTGTCGCTGGATAAAATATGGGTATTAAAATTGAAACGGATGGTGGAAAAATTGGCAGCGTTTAAAAATATTTTAAAAAAGATACAAAAAGAAATAAGTCGAGCAAATGTTCCAATTCCAATGTATTTTTGAAAATTATAAATGTCCCACAAATGATACACAAGACTGCTATGCAATTTTATGGCCACTATCATCTTATCGTCATTAAAAATAATTCTGAAATTATTACATGTATGAATACAGTGGTTACGAGAAGTATTCGCACGACACTATTCCTACTTTCATATTTATTTATGAATTGATGAGAGTCAAGAATATTATGTTTTCTATCATGTTTACACAATTCGATGCTAAAAGGATCAAATATTGAATCTGATCAAAAATACGATCACTGCAAGCTTCGAGTATGTACAAACACTCGTTTGCAACCGCTGCACGTTTTAGCGTGTTCGAACTAATCAATTGATCATTCGCGACTTGGCCACTAACAGTAACAACCGTTTATTTATTTTCCATTATTATAGCGCATTATTATAGCAATAACGCGGAAATTATTACGCTCATGGTGCTTGTGCAACGCAGTCCATCTACGGTTGTTATTCCGCGCAGCAGCGGAGAGATTTACGTTTACACGAGTCCCTGCGACAGGTACCCACGTTAAATACCCATAAATGCTCGAATCGTCGATTAAAGATTAAAGCTACGCCGAGCGGCAAGCGTAAGGGTGCTATTACGAGTTGTGCCACGTGGTGGCGCATGCACCACCGCCGTGGTGAGATTGCATTCGGTGTAGTTAGCGAGGTGACGGTGGAAATGTTTAAAGCTCGTCACCGGGGAACTTCTCCGTAGGAATTATCGGGGGCGAACGGGGTCGTAAATCGAGGCGCGTTTGCAACTCTCGCTTGCCACAGAGTAAATAAAGCGTTTCCTCTGCTTCACTCTCTCTTTCTCCTCTCTCTCCCTCTTTCTATCTTTTTCACTCTAGCCCCACGCTCTTTCACTCTGTTGTGTGTATAACTCTTTTCCCCAACGAATAAATATTTACGACCACGACGGGCAAACGAGCTTTATTATGTTCCGGTGAAGTCGAAAAGGATCTCCTTAAAATCGTCGTGACCCTGTGGGCTTGGGAGCCGCGCGTGTCCGCTCGAAAGCGCGCGACCGCCACAATGGTTATACGACGTTGTAAATCTTAATTCCTCCGTTGCATTTCTCGAACAGGCATACATCATCGGACGGGGGGTTTTCGGCTTATCTTTACTGCCCCGTTGTGTAAAGCCCCTCTTATAAAGGTGTTCCCGACACAGCCCTCGAGGACCGAACTATGTCCGTTTTTGTCGTCGCTCCTCCTCGCTTTCTCTAGCTTCGCTTTTCATCCGTGTCGTATACGGGTGGGAGAGGGAGAGAGGGATGAAGGGGGAAATAAGAGAGATTGAAGGAGAGAGAAATGGGGAGAGAGAAAGGAAGAGGAAGAGGTTGAAGTAGAGACAGATGAGAGAGAGAGGTTAACACGTTCGTCGCCTAGCGTAATTCGGTTGAGTTTCTCGCTGAGCCCAGATCCGATTGCATAGAAAACTGGGGTAAAAAAATATAAAAACAGCAAAAATTTTAACTTTTTATTTTTATTTTATGTATTTTATATTTATATATATATATTGTACTTCAATATTTATTGCATCGAATTCCTTTTACAATTTTAATTTAAACTCTTATTTAACTTTAAGAAAAAGAGCGTCACCCAGGTATGGGTGACGTAGCGACGAACGTGTTAAGGGAGAGAGAAAGGGGAGGGAGAGGTTAAGGGAGAGAGAGATAATGAAGAGAAAGATTGAGGGAGAACGAGGTTAAGGGAGAGAGAGGTTAAGGGAAAGAGAAGAGACAGAAAGAGAGAGGTTGGAGGAGAAAGAAAGGGGAGAGAGGGGAAGGAGAAAGAGAGAAAGGAGAGAGAGGGGAAGGAGAAAGAGCGGTTGAGGAAGAGAGAAAGGAGAGAGAGAGAGAGAGAGTTCTGTGGATTTTCGAGGTTTTCCGGGTCTTTGGTATGGCGTAATGGCTCCCGCGATGAATGAGTAAGGAAGGCTAAGTCACGAAACGACGACCGTTGATTAACACGGCTACGTGGTTCACGTTTGACGCCGATGGCCACTTTCTAACGCTGCCTCGTGTTAGCCCGCGATAACGAAAAGAGAGCTAACATTGGCCAGCTTCGATTCGTGTTTCGTCGCTCCGCTCGAAGGAATTCGTGGTAAAAGCGGGTTGTAAATACGCCGTGATTGATAAAACGCCTCGGTGTCGCGTGATATCGGATACCGGGTAATGATACGTTGCTGCGGTCTGTAACTTTTAAAGCGTACGCAGAGCCAGATCTATGTACATCGTGTAATGCAACTAACTTTGCGCCAGTTCAGACCCACCGGCAACGTTCTTTTGATCGATACCGGCACCTGATAGATAACACGTAACGTTGCTACTTCAGCGCGTTATATCATATAACGTGGAGTCGACTGTTTAGGACACGGTTGAACTCTCGCATTTATGAGAGATTAAACGTGTTATTCGCGGCAGCCTGTCCCTAATTGTGTACACGGTACAGGATACCGAAACGGTTCCATCAATCAAAATCTATCGCCTACAGTCAGCGCCAAAAGTATCCGACTACCTTACGTTTATACGCGAATTTATGTAATTTCATCGAACATACGCGTCTCGTACACGTGTATTCGGTATTTTTTCATATAATTTTCAATTTTACCAATTCCATGCGAATAAGTACACGATAATCGTTGATAGTTCCAGTGTTAAAGAATTGAAACTAGTAATGCTTAAATGTTAATAACCCCAATTTTGTATTATTGCTATTATTATTCTTTAGTTTATTATTATTATTAATCTTTAGCTTCAATTGTAAGATATATTAATGATGTCCGGCAAAAGATCACCTCACCCCTTTATTACACCTATTCATTATTCACTTATGTCTTCAATTGCCGTGCGAAAGAATGGTCGAACGCGTCTCGCATACGCGAATCGCGATTGTGAACGAGGTTTAACACCTTCTTGACTTTGCCAACTCCTAATGGCCCCTGCGAGAAGTATCGCGCTACGGATAAACGCCACTCTCATCCACCCCCGCGCGAGACGGCCGTCCCTCGGGATAAACACTTTTTGCCAACACTCCCGATTTCAGCCGACCGTTCCACGGAACACTTTTCTTGCTACCGCGATTAAGTCCTCCGGCCTGCTGACCACCGCGGACCTTTTTATCGGCGGATAATGGAGTTGAGAGCAATTCGACGGGCGAGACGAGTCTCACACACACACACTCTCTTTTTTAACTGAACATTTTTAACCGAAGGATTTCTATTCACCGTCGTAAACCTGTACGGATACATTAATAATAAAAAAATCGTTACTCTTTTGTCTCACG